>JAWQEG010007208.1:5000-20636 GCA_033782935.1 Petrolisthes cinctipes
CAAAGACATACGACAATATAAAGCTATTTTTTTCATATCTGACTAACATATTGAGCCGACATCCAACAACACAAAGAGCCAACGCCGCACGAGCCCGCCTCCCACCTTACAATAACACAGTATATTCCCTTTTATTAACAGAGTACAGTTCCCAGGAGGATATCCCGACACTCTGGTCTAGTGGGGGAGGAGGGAAGGAGTCGTCAGTGAGGGTCAAGTGTGACACGTGTGATGATTTTCAGAATTGTGCGTTTCGGCTTCTTAATTGACTTTTTCCATTGCCACTGAACTGGGATTTTTAGATACTATATATATATTTTTCTGTCTTTAAGGGTATGAAGTGTATGAGAAAATAAAGGTAAAAGCCTGTCTTGGCCGCAGTCGCCGCCGCCGCCGCCGCCTTCCCAGCCGCTTACGTATGCAGGGCGGCCATCAAAGTCCCGACACACCAAGATTATTTACAGAGCTTCCCTCCCTCACGCCGCGCCGGAGGACGACGCTTGGGGTGGGGGGAAGGGGAGGGGATAAATTTCGGCCGTCTCGACAAAAGCTCGACTTCTCACAAACAAAAATAGTCGAGGGAAGAGAAGTTTGAGACATTCCGCAACGTCACATCAGGAAGATTATCACTGTAAAATGGATGAGGCGGCCGGAGAGGGAATGTCAGGAGTCCCTCAGGCGAGCGCGGCAAAACACTTCTGGTATTTCATTTTCCATTATTTCCAAGTTGGTCTGCTGCCAGGAGCAACCAACGCTATTTGGGCTCACCGCCTCCTTGATGTTGGCATTCAGCAAGTAACTGAGAATGATGTAAAGATTACACAATGTAAATATATCTTATCCAGAACTATATTCTGTTCGACACATAACCTACTCATAATAATTCAATAATGACACGTGTCCTGGCAGTAACTTGTAATAATAAATATTATCATCAAAGTTACTGATGTGTGTTGCCGCTTTAAAAACCCTCAAACGCACTCGCAGACAATACTTCTTTTCTACTCTTAGTGTTTGGAAATGACGGCGTGGGTTTCGTAACCGTATGAACCATAATGTTTGGCACAGTTTCAGAAGATTGATAAAAGACTATTTTCCACAACTCTGCGCCTGGTGACGACTCGCACTGAGTGAGGAAAGAGGCTCAGGTTTTGTTATGCTCCCACTCACTCCGGAGCTGAATATCCTTCTTTTCTGTTTTTTTTTTTTTTTTTTTTTTTTTTTCCATATATGTCTAATATATTGATGAATTGGATGTTGGTGTTTGTTCAAAACTGTGCCAAAAAGTAGACACACGTGTTTCAACATACCGGTTGTGCTTTGTGCCACAGATTAGGAGAATCAATAGTCATCAATTTGGCGGAAGAATGCCATGGTATTTCCTTGACAATCGATGACAGAGATCTTGTTTGTAGTACACACTGATACACACACGCATTCCATTCCAAGAAGGTTTTATATCCTATCATCATTTCACGTCTTTTTCTTTCTTTGTTCTGTCACTTATTAATAAAACGTCCAGCAACTCAGAAAGAGACATTTGAATGCTCCATAATCTGCAGTTCTTGATCTGCAGTCGGGACGCTTGTTTGTGTGCACACTACCAGACGTACACCCATGTGAATGTGTGTGTGTGTGTGTGTGTGTGTGTGTGTGTGTGTGTGTGTGTGTGTGTGTGTGTGTGTGTGAGATTTTTTGCCTTTTTGTTTAGATGACCTAGGTGGATCTTAGGACATAATTATATGTAGTACCCTGCATCCCAACCCGGAAAAAGATTTGATAATGTAAATGCCGATTGAAAAAAATCATCTTGCACACATTGAGGTAGTAAAGCACGAGACAATAGTACAAATACCTTCATAACTTTATGGTAAATATGCATGATATTGTCAGATACAGACTTGCAGTGTGGAAAGCTCAGTCCTAGATGAAAGATGAAGATCAGAGATAATTATAACGAATATATTTGTCAGTAATAATGAACTAATGAATATAATCATCACAACACTGGCGAGTATTCTCTTTGTGAGTGATTTTTTTAGTAGCCAGAACTCAACGCATTTATTTACTAGTGATAATTATAATATTCAGTGAAATTTGAATTGAAATGGACTTAAAATTTTGCTTTGATTATTTAAACACTCGCATCATTTTTATTATGTGAGTAAATCAATGTTAGTAAATTGGAGGTTTCAGATATCAGCCACAGAGGATTAATGTTATATTTCTTACAGCTTTACCAACTAATTCTTGTTATGCAGGGGTAAGGATTTTGACAATAGGGGAGCTGCTTGTCAGAAACGTCAGTAATGATTATATGAATTTACTTCGACGTTTATCTGTATCATAACAATGTCTCTTCCTTCTCAATTATCCTACTTTACAGTTTTCTTTCTTTACAGTTATCTTCCTTCACAGATCTCTTCCTCCTCCCTTCCTTCTCAGTTCTCTTCCTCTTCCCTTCCTTCTCATTTCCCTTCCTCTTCCCTTCCTTCTCAATTATTTTCCTCTTCCCTTCCTTCTCATTTCCCATCCTTTACAGTTCTCTTCCTCCTTCTTTCCTCCTCAGTTTTCTTCTTTCTCCCTTCCTTCTCATTGCCCTTCCTTTACAGTTCTCTTTTTCCTCCATTCCTTCTCCTTTCTTTTTCTCCTCCTTCCTTCTCATTTCCCATCTTTTACAGTTCTCTTCCTCCTCAGTTCTCTCTTCCTGGTCCCTTGCTACCACTCTTTCTTCCCTAGTCCCTTCTCCCATTCCCTATTCCTTGTTCTTTCAGTCCCTTCCATGAATTCTTCCTTCTCTTCTCCTCCCCACTCTCCCTTGTTTGTTCTCTCCCTTCTCCACTTCCTAGTTACTTCCTTATTTCTCCATTATCCGGTATCTCCCCTCTCCGTTTCCTTTCCTCTCCTATCGTCTCATCTCTCTCCCTTGTATCCCGTCTCTTTCTCTTCTCTTCTCTTTCCCCTCTCGGTTCTCTCCCCCCTTCGAACCACCGACGGTAAAGAGATTATTTGCCTTGTACACCAAAGCTCCCCCTCGCAGTCCTGCCTCGTAGTTCTCTCAGAGTTGTTGTCTGTATCTGATGCTCTGGCGAAAAAAAAAACATAAGTCCGCTGGATAATCGACCTGATCTCTAGGGGTTAGGGTTGAGAATTATTTGGAGGATAATTATGGTATTTCTTGTGATGTAATTTTACCTGTTGGAATGTGAGGGTATGTAGGGTATACGTGTGATGATGGGTTGTGAGGATATGTGGAGTAGTTAGTGGGTTATGGAAATGGGTTGTGAGGGTGTGTGTTTGTGTGTGGTGGTGGGTTGTGACGGTGTGTGGTTGTGTGAGGTGTGGTGGGTTGTGAGGGTGTGTGAAATTGTGAGGTGGTGGCGTTTTAGTGGTTGTGGTTGTGTGAGGTGTAGTGGGTTGTGAGGGTGTGTGGTTGTGTGTAGTGGTGGATAGTGAGTGTGAGATGGTGGCGTTTGGTAGTGGTTGTAGTAGTGATTATGATGGTGGGTTGTGTGAGCGTATGGTTGTGTGTGGTGTTGGTAGGTTGTGAGTGTGTGTAGTGGAGGGGCCTGTGGGTGTGAGATGATGGCTACGGATTTGGGATGTGTTGGTTAAAGATGGCAGCGTGTAGCAAACTGGTGTGTGTGTGTGTGTGTGTGAATATCTTGTATGTATGGATGTGTGTGTGTGTGTGTGTGTGTGTGTGTGTGTGTGTGTGTGTGTGTGTGTGTGTGTGTGTGTGTGTGTGTGTGTGTGTGTGTGTGTGTGTGTGTGTGTGTGTGTGTGTGTGTGTGTGTGTGTGTGTGTGTGTGTGTGTGAATATCTTGCTTGTATGCATGGATGTGTGTGTGTGTGTGTGTGTGTGTGTGTGTATGAATATCTTGCTTGTATGTATGGATGGATGTGTGTGTGTGTGTGGGTGGGTGTGTGTGTGTGTGTGTGTGTGTGTGTGAATATCTTTGTAGGCATGGATGTGTTTGTGTGTTGCTTCAGTGTACTAATGATGAAATGTACTCTGGTCGTGTTTGTTATAGTTAGACAATCCAGCCTCGAACCACTAGGAATACAGACCAACCCACCTTTGCAAAGACGTCCCTTGTTGTTATTCTTTTTCTATTCATATTTTTCGAGACAAATTAGCGTCTCTGAAACTGTCCATTAAAAAGCTTAACTTCGCACTGACGTCATTCAGAGTGTCCTTCACTTGATGAATTAGCTGCCGCGTTACTTTTAATTTCAGATTTTACAGCTTTTCTTTTTTTTATTATTATTATGCATTTTTTACTGGATGAGGATGGAAGTTAGGAGCCGTGGATGAGGTTAGGAAGGAAGGAAGATAGGTAGGTAGATCAGGTGGATTAAGTCAGAGTGAGAGAGAGAGAGAAAGAGAAAGGAAGAAGGGAGAGAGAGATAAATAAGTGGATTTATGGAAAGTTAGAGAGGGAGAGAGTAAAAAGAGTAGGGAAAAAGTGGGGAAGAAACAAATGAAAATGTAACGGTGAGGAAGGAAGGAAAGGAGGCAGTGGAGGATTGAAACGGGAGGAGGGAGATAAAGTAGAGGTGTAAAGGACAGTGTCAGAGAGAGAGAGAGAGAGAGAGAGAGAGAGAGAGAGAGAAAGTGAGCGGAAGATTGAGAAAGCGGGGAGGAGGGGAAGAGACGAAAGAATGAGGTAGGGAGTCGAATAGAAAAGAAAGCAGTGTGAGAAAGTGGAGAGTTGGAGTGAGAGAACAAAGAAATAAAATGATGAGAGAGGTACGTGCAAGGGAAAGTGTGAGGACGTAACGTGAAGAGCTGAATAGAGAGGGAAATAACAACAGAAGGGGTGAGTGAGATAGTGAGGAAGAAGGGAAATAGAGCCAGAGAGTGAGTAAGGGAGGAGGGGGCCGCCGATGACCTCTGTGTACACTCGCTTAGCACTGTTGACCTCCCTGTTGGTGTAGCGGCGTTGATGGCACGTTTTTAGCAAGGGGAATCAGTTAGGTAAACACGGCCATCCACCCCCATCACCTTGGACCTTGCTAAACGGATCAGTCATTGTATGTTGAACCACCACCATCATCACCATTGCCTTGATGAGACTATTGTGTCCACGTGTTAGGTATCATTATCATCTCTATGGGATTCTCTGATAATTGCATGTTCTAATATATACAAAAATACCAGTTTGGTGGAAATATATCATCGTTGAGAATGTATTGTCTGACATTTCCATATACGGTATATATATTTTTTTATTATTATGTTATGATCACGAAAATTTTAAGTAGTCGATCTTATCAATAAGTAATAAAAGTACATAATTATAACGTCACATCTTCGGTAATGTCTTTTTTGATGTATATATGGTATATTCTAATAATTTGAGTGTGTTGGGGAAGATGTGACTCGTGGTGTATTGAGAGGTGTCTGGCACTGACTGGAACCGCTCTCCACGACCACAGCTGACTGACACACAATTTGGTGGAGGAGATATTTTGATTATGTCAGCTGGTAGAGCTTACCGTCTGCTGGATCCACTATTTGTTGATTATACGCCATCACACAGCGAAGAATTGAATAATGGCATGATTTACTTGACAACTGCCTACTGGTTTTGTCATATTCAGTTTGTTGAAGGATTAATCGTCTTTTGGAACTAAGACGGGTCACAATTTAGTATCATGACGGTACTTGTCTGAGAGATACATTTTTCAACTAACACTTTCATATCACTGTTAACTTCAAATGTACACTATGTTAACATTCAGTATTCTTGATTATGTCAAGAGCGGACACAGCAACCATTTTTTTTTATATCCACAGTAAATGACATGTAAACTGTTGTTAATCAAGAGGTAGAAGGATTATCAGGTATAAAAGTTTTAAGTTAAGGAATGAATAGGGTGGATGTGAGTTTAGACAGCTGACCTCGTTACATAAGTGGTGTTATATGTAGTTTGGACGTAGGTAGAGAAAATGTATCAAGTATTGTGTGAATGTCTAGTAAGAACATTTACGATGTAGCGTGTGGTGTTACGAAAGAGTTAGGGAAGTAGTGTGTAGTGGTGTGGGTATTAAGTTAGACGCAGCTCTCCCTGCTGGTGTTGAGGTTGTGGGGGAAGATCTCTGAGGGGAGGGCCGCACTAGACGACCTCCTGGACACAGTTGAGGAGGTGGAGGCTGTGGTGGTGGTAGCAGATGGACCTCGCAGGGTGTTGGAGGCCAGGCGGTCCACCCGAGCCTGAAGTTCCACCAGTGGGGGCGCCGCAACCCCTGACAATCTCCTTCCCTCTTGGAGTTCCCCTGTGCGGGCATCGATGCTGCCACTGTACTTCTCCACACCCCCACTTCTCATGGCACCTCTCGATAATTCATAACTAGGGCTAATATCTGGGCTTAGAACAGCTCCAGCACTTGTTACTTTGGTAGCGAAGGGCATCGTACTTCCAACACCAGCTAAACCGACACCTGAACTTGGACTGACAATGACGCCGCCCGTGGCTGTGGTAGCGCCGCTCTGACTGGTGCTTATGGTGGCGTAACCCGGGCTGATGTTGCTGATGCTACTGTAGCTCTGGCTCTTGTCTACATGTTTGTTGTCTAAGGTGGAGGGTTTGTCTCTGTAGCCTGAGCCGCTGCTGGCCAGACCTGACAGCTTGGGAATGGCAGTGGTGGTGGTAGTGGTGGTGGCCAGGTCGGGGTCTCGTTTGGAGGTGGGGGGTTCTGCGCCCCCTGGAGTGCTGGTGCTGGGGGCCCCTGCGTAATGGCCGGCCTGCAACAGAAACACCGGGACCTCATTACCATTCATCTCCATGCAGCACCAGGCAGCGATGGTCTACCTGCACACTTTTCTTTCCATTTCTCTCTTCCCTCTCTCCTGTTCCTGCCGGACAGTATGCATTTATGTGTGTGGGAATACAAAGTTAGTACCAGTAAGAATTAATAACAATGTTTCACAGCAAGTTCTGATACAAGATCCAACAGTTAGATACGAGCTATGCTAACATTATAGAACACAGCCTCTGCCACCTGAAGTCATCAACCTTAAAGAGGGTTTGTCATGGCATGCGACCTCCTGCAGTGGTGTTAGAGCTTTGAATGTTTATGTCTGGATTTACATAATTCTTCCTGGTGGTACTACTAGAGGTGGGGATACTAGAGGGGGGGGGGGGCGTGGCTAGAGGAGGGAGTACTACTGGAGGAAAAGAAAAAAAAATGAAAGATGAGGAGGAGCAGGAGAAGGAAACTAAAGTGTCTGAAGAGAGAAGTACTGGAGGAGGTGAACTTGTAGTATGAGGTGTGACTGGAGGAGGAGTGTGGATAAATGGAACGAACATACTAAACAGGGAACTATTGTTCTCATTATCTACCAGGCGAAAATGCGTCAGCTCTTTTACCCTTTTTTTCTTTCTTTTCTTTTTTCATACTTGCAGTTCAAACTATGGGAAAATATACCAAATATGTAAAAAACTAAGTAACTATGAATATATGATAAGCATTAAAATACAATGAAAACATGTCGTTAAAGAAATAACTAGGAGGCACTCTGCTCATCTTCTTTCCTTATACAACAGTGTTTTATTCAGTCAATATTGTATTTATCTGTCCCTTTACATTTACTCTTTACTATTATTATACTGTAGAATGGCAAGTGGGAAGGAGAGGATGGGTAGTCTGTAAGGAAGGAGTGGGGTGGGGGGGTGATACTGTGGGTGGGGATCGTTGGTAAGGGGGGGGGAGTTATTGCTGGTGGGGATGGGGGGAGAGGGGGTGTGACTGTAGGAATGACAAACTCACCGTGGGGGTTTGTGTCCCTGGGGGTGTGAGGGCTGGGGGGCGTGGCAGCTGGCTCTCCTCCGCTCCTGTCAACACAAAAGAAACACAACTTTAATCCTTCCCAACACAGTATTTTTAGGGTGTGCTTATCTCGTGCTTAACATTAAGTACCACGTGTGACATCTCCTGCACAACTGTTTTGAGTGAAGGGATTGCGCACAGCTTTGTCTTGTCCACCAGAAAAAGGCTGTATCTACCGTGGAATAATATATTTAATGTACATAAAACGCGTTATTTATGAGTTAATTTGTCACACACTTTAGTTTAGGCAGACACTTTAGTTTAAAAAAAAAAACCAGGAAGTGCTGGTATAATTAATAGTTACGCGCGGAAGGAGTTAACAATATATAATTTGGGTAATCATTAAATTTCTATGTCAAGGCCAGAGAAAGAGATAAAAGTGTATTACCTTGGGGTGAAAATGTTCCTTTAATATTTGATTGGCGAGGGATTTTCCTTTGTCCACTAAAATATATATAATAAATGCTGACGTACCGGTACCACTTCTGACCAGGATAAGGTCTGGTTCCTCCTGGATCTGCTCGAAGCCTCCGTGGTCACAGCTGCCTGAGAGTTGTGATGTGGCCCCCGGCTTGTGACACACTACCCTGGGCTGCATACCGTGGCCCCTCTCCTGTCTGTGTCGCAGCCGTCGCCGGATCACGAGCACGACAACCAAGGAACAGATGATTAGTGACCCCACCGTACCCGTCACCACCGCCAGCACCACCGCCATCATGGCCTGACTGATGCCGCCCATCGACTCTGCTGCTGTGGCACTGGTCCGTTTCTCTGCCACGTCTATGGGTGTGTGGTGCAGGAGTAGTGTGGGCGGGGCAGCTCCTTGTGGGTTGTCTGCACTCACAGCCAACTGGTATTCGGTGCCTGGCGCCAGTCCCGTCACGATGAAGTGTGGGTCAGTATGGCTCTCTAGGGAGGCCACCACAGGACCCACGTGTGGCCGCCCATCAGTTGTCTTCATCTCTCGTACCTCCAGCGTGAACTTTTGCGTGAGTCCACCGCTCCACCCTGCCTCACACGACACCACCACTTCCCCCGCGGCGCTGCTCACGTTATGCCACACACTGCAGTTGTGTACGGGCTCTGGAGCAGCTGTGGACGACACGCATTGTATAAGTTACTTCACAGTGTACTTACTGCCCTATTTATTGAATTCCTTTGCCACACAGACAACCACTACCTTAGTCCACCTCTCTGAGACCCCCACTATCTGAATCCACTCTTCCTCTCCTATAACCATAATCCATCTCCCTGGCTCTCACCCATCTAATTACTTTCTTACCATATATCTTCGACTGAGGACTCACCTATGGCACCCACCTACACCTAAGGACACCCACATACAGCTGAGTACCCACCACCCACCTGCAGGCACAATGAGGAAGACACAGGGCTGCACCTGCTCGCCGACCTCGTTGACACCCCAACAGAGCAGCGTGCCGAAGTCGTGGTGTGTCATGGGGGTGTAGGTGACGTTGCTGCGGTTCCTAAGTACTCGCGTTCGGTTGCTCGGAATGTTGAGTACCTCGGCGGACGTGTTGAAGGCCCAGCGAAAGGAGGTGGCGTCAGGATGTGCGTGGACCTGGCAGGACACGTTCACTTGCTCGCCTCGTCCGCTGCCGTAAGTCCATTGCTGCTGCTCGACACACGTTGGTCGGACTGTGGAAAGCAGAAGAGAGGAGGTGAGGTGAGGTGAGAGCAGAAGAGATGACCTTTGCTGAGAGAATTATTTTACAAAGAAAGAACATACCAAGAAACAAAGAAAGACGAACAAGATATGGAAATCAGAAGAGACTACATTATAGAGTAGTTCTCCTGTTACACCCGGATGCCCTGAAGAGGAATGGAAACATTGCATTATCACGCACAATATTTTATCATGTGTTTTGTTATTTTGAAGAACATAGATATCAAATCTGTACGTCTCATAAATTTTGTGTTAATATCCAGGCCTTGCATTCAGTAGGACCCTAATCTGAGAGTCTAATACTGACGAATGGGGCAATTTCATATAAAGATGAGGGAATAGAATAATTCCAGGGTCAGGAGGTGTGGGAGAAAGATGGTGATAGCAGTGGGAAGAGGAAGAGGAACTAGAGGACGAGAAGGAAGAGGAATAGAAGTGAGGAAGAAGATGGAAAAAAAAGCATACGGATAAACAGATTGACAAAAACAGTGATAGGGACACACAGATACAGACAAATTAATGTGCCCACCCACCCCCCAAAAAAAAAAACTCAAGACAGACAGACAGACAGACACAAAGGAAAACCAGGCACAGACAGGTATAGATAAACAGATAGATAAATCAATATATAAATAGATAGATATACAGATACATATATAGATAAATAGATATACAGATACATATATAGATGAATAGACACACAGACAGACAGACAGACAGACAGAGAAAAAATAAATTATTAAGACGATTACTGAAATGAAAAATGGATATGTTTAAGAAGCTGATAAAACAGGTAAAAGAAGAGAGAGATAAAGGAGGAGGAGGAGGAGGAGGAGAATTAGTGGGGAATGAAAAGACTAGGGATATTATGATAATAAGGGACAATGGACGGTTGGAGAAAGATGAAGAATAAAATAAGTAGGTAAAAGTGAGGAAAGAGAACTGACGGTAAATAATGATGTTGAAATGTAGGTGGAATTGTGATGTAGTGATAAAGGTAGGGAGAGGGGAAAAATGAAAACAAGAGGAGTAGGATGAGGAGATATAGACGAAAGAGGAGAAGGAAGAAGAGAAAGTGGGGTAGGAGGAGGAGGAGAAGGAGACGAAAGAGGAGAAGGAAGAAGAGAAAGAGGGGTAGGAGGAGGAGGAGAAGGAGACGAAAGAGGAGAAGGAAGAAGAGAAAGAGGGGTAGGAGGAGGAGGAGAAGGAGACGAAAGAGGAGAAGGAAGAAGAGAAAGAGGGGTAGGAGGAGAAGAAGAAGACAAAAGAGGAGAAGGAAGAAAAGAAAGAGGGGTAGGAGGAGGAGAAGGAGACGAAAGAGGAGAAGGAAGAAGAGAAAGAGGGGTAGGAGGAGGAGGAGAAGGAGACGAAAGAGGAGAAGGAAGAAGAGAAAGATGAGCATTAGGAGAAAAGAGAATATCTAGAAAGGATAGAGAGACGAAAAAAGCTGAGTAAATGGAGAACCAAAAAGGAATAGAAAAGAAAGTTACCACAAGAAGGAGTAGGAGAAGGAGAAGGAGGAGGAGGAGGAGGAAGAGTAGGAGGTAGAAGGCGTAAAGCAAGAGTAATGAAAGAAGAGGAGAGTGTGAAAGGAGGGTAATAGAGGAAGAGAAAGAAGGTAGGAGATGGTGAAGAAGCTAAAAGGTGGTGTAGAAAAAGAGTAAAGGATGAGAGATAGATAGATAGATTAATAGATAGATAGATAGATAGATAAAGGGACAGCTAGAGAAAGATAGATAAATAGATAGATAAGATAAATAAAGGGAGAGTTACAGATAGTTAAATAGATAAAAAGATAAATAAGTAGATAGATAAAGGGAAAGGTAGAAATAGAGAGAATGAGGGTGTGTGATTAGTACTGAGAGAAAAATACGAGCGTAAAAATAATAAGTTGCAGAAGTGTAAAAATAAGTGGCCAGAAATAACGTTACTTACGCGAGGGTCAGTGAGGAGGAGGAGGAGGAGGAGGATGAAGAAGGAAAGGTGATAGGAGGTCAAGGGAAGAGAAGAAAAAGATTGAAATTAAGAAAGAAAGGGAAGAAAGGTGTAGGAAGAATAGGATAGGGTTAAATGAGTGAAGAGCAAGATATGGTGGAGGATGAAGACGAGAAAGAAAGTGAAAATATTAAATTAAAGATTAAAACGAAAGAGAAAGGATAGCAGTGGATAGATGCTAATGAAGAAGCGAGGAGATATGAAGTGTAGTCACTGATGGATGAGGAACAAGTGAAGAAGGAAGGGAGAGATATTGAGGAGAGGTAAATGAAAACTTTAGGAAGCAAACGAATTGACAACGAGGAGATTCATCAGAGAGATTGACGAAGGTGGAAAGGAGACTAGGGTGAGAAAGAGGATGATAAAATTGTGATGATGATGATAATAATAATAAAGAGTTAGGCAGATGACGAATGGGAGAAATAGTGAAACAGAAAATGGATACAGAAGTGAAATATGTGGTTGTAAAGATAAAAAAAAGATATGAGTAGGAAGATGGAAATGTGTCGTAACAATAAACGTGAAGAAATGTGTATAGATAATGGAAAGAAAAACGAGTGTAATGGAAGTGAAGAAAGAACTAAGGAGGAAGAGAATATAGAAAATAATTTGGAATAGGAAGAAGGAGAGAGGTGGAAGAAGTAGAGAAGAAGGTGAAGGGAGAGGAAAAAGAAAAGTAGCAATAGAAACAGGAGGAAAAGGAGGAGGAGGAGGAGGAGGAGAGAGGATTGTGTAACCATAGAAGGGAAGGATGGAAAAAACGTATATAGGGAAGAGGGAGAGAGAGTACGAGGACTAAAGGAAAGAGAGAGGTCAAAGTGGAAATAAGAGTGGAAAGGAAAAAGTGTGACAGGAAATGGAGGTGTTCTGGATAGGAAAGAGAAAAAAAAAGTGAAAGAAAGTGAAAGGGAAGGAAGGAGAGAAGGATATATAAAGGCGACCACGGGAAGGTAATTATAGACTGATAAAGAAGGAAAGGAGGATAACTGATAGAGAAATAAATATCGGTGGTAAATAGCAGGAAAAGATAAGAACAGGGACTGAAAAAAGATGTAGGAAAATGTCAGAAAGCGGAGGAGGAATACACAACGAAGAAAACGGAGGGAAATTTTAGATAAGATAGAGGAAGAGGAGAGGAGAGGAGTGGAAGGAAAGAAAAAGCAAGGAGAAAAGAGTGGAAGAAAGAATCAGAAACATACGAGCTGAGGCCGAGAAGTTAGAGAGAGAGAGAGAGAGAGAGAGAGAGAGAGAGAGAGAGAGAGACAGGCAGGCATACAGAGTAGGACAGACTATGAAGAGTGCAATTGAAAGTGACCAAGAATTATATATATATATATATATATATATATATATATACAGGGTGTCCGGAATTTTTTGCCCGAAAATTTGGCAAATGCATCCTTTATTAATTCTGAAAAGAAAATACTCTATTGATGTTGTCTTTTTTTTCTCTAGTTTAGCGGTAATTGAGACATTTAAATGTGTGACAGAACGTTAGGTAATGTACACAGAGGCAGCCCCGCGCCGCGCCCCACAGCCCGTTGAGTTGCCAAGTCGGAATAAACGTACATTTTATTTCAAATTTTACACGTTATTCTCAAAACTGTGTTATACTTATCAATCAATAATCATTAGACAGGACATTTTTATACTCTTAACTATTAGAGCAAAGGTATTTGTTATGATTATGATGACTTCTTTTCTGGGATCTGATCTGGGATTCTTCTGTTTGGAAATTTCCGTCGGTATTCCCTCACTGATGCTTCAGCACTCCATCCACAGAAGCCGTAGATGAGCACCATATCTGTGTACTCAGCGTTGGTGAAGGTGAATGGCATTGTAGTGAAATGAGTGAGAGAACGCCGTAGAATACTTCTTCCTTTCACCCTCGCGACAGGAGAATGCTGCTGGGTGTCAGGTGTGGCAGTGACTGTGGCAGGCGGTGAGGTGGGAAATCTCTTCACCCCTCGGGTGCCATCTGCCGTATAACCTACTTATTTTATTCGAATTTCTTGAACTTTATGAAGCCTACCCTGTTTTCAAGTGACATACTCTTGTATAAAAATGTCCTGTCTAATGATTATTGATTGATAAGTATAACACAGTTTTGAGAATAACGTGTAAAATTTGAAATAAAATGTACGTTTATTCCGACTTGGCAACTCAACGGGCTGTGGGGCGCGGCGCGGGGCTGCCTCTGTGTACATTACCTAACTTTCTGTCACACATTTAAATGTCTCAATTACCGCTAAACTAGAGAAAAAAAAGACAACATCAATAGAGTATTTTCTTTTCAGAATTAATAAAGGATGCATTTGCCAAATTTTCGGGCAAAAAATTCCGGACACCCTGTATATATATATATATATATATATATATATATATATATATATATATATATATATATATATATATATATATATATATATATATATATATATATATATATATATATATATATATATATATATATATATATATAAAGAACGAGAGAATGTGAAGAGAGTTAAAACTGATGGGAGTAAAAAACAAATGAGACGGGACAAGATGAGCCGAGAAGAAATAAGGGAGGAATAACAATACTTAGAAAGACAGGATGAAACGGAGGGGCAGGAGAACGAAAAAGGCTACAATATAAAACAGTGAACCAAGAGGAAATAATTATGAAAGAACAAAAATGGTAATTAATGATAAGGTAAAAGAGAGAGAGAAAAAAACATGATGTTATGAAGTCAGAGTTAGTAGCCTTGTATATGTGAATGGAAAATATTTGTACTGGAGAGACAAAGAGGTAAATAGGTGTCCTAATGAAGGTGTGAAGGTGTAGGAAAGAAGGCGAATACGTGTGAGAAGGAAAGGACTCGAATAACATAAATGTGATGAAGAAAGGAAGTTAGAGAATAAAAGGACGAGAGAGAAATGTGAGGAAGAAGTGATACGTGAGTGACGGAAATAATTATTGAACAAAGGAAGGAAGGAAGGAAGGAAGGAAGGAAGGAAGGAGCGCCGCAGGTGAAAGAGAATATAAGAAAATATAACCTGTGTACATGAAAGAATTAAAAATGCCTGAGATTGTAAAGAAAAATATGTGCGAAAGAAAATCCACAAACGAAGGAAAGAGAGAGTAACATCTGGAGAGAGAGAGAGAGAGAGAGAGAGAGAGAGAGAGAGAGAGAGAGAGAGGAAAGAAAGCGTGACATCTGGAGATGTAGCAAGTAAAAGAGAGAGAGTGAGAGAGAGAGAGGAGGAAAGAAAGCGTGACATCGGGAGACGTACTAGGAGAGAGAGAGAGAGAGAGAGAGAGAGAGAGAGAGAGAGAGAGAGAGAGAGAGAATCCCCTCATGGAGACAGACGCGGTACTTAAGGAAGAAAGACACTGAAACTAAAGAACATCAAGAACAAGTACGGCAGACACTTGGCTGAACTTGCCTGGTCTCGTGGGAAGATCCAGCCAAAGTTGAGCAAGTAAAAACAAAACAAATGAATAAAGTAAAAATAAAAAGTAAATAATAAAAAAAAAAATAATAATAATAATAATGGTGGAACTGTATTTAATAATGGAGTATGGGAGGGAATTACTTAGTCATTGTGAAAAAATTGTCACTTGTTTATGAAAAAATAAAGAACGACATCTTTCTGTAGTCGTAAGAAAATGTATTCAGTAATTGTAGACACTATAGGAATAAGTAAAGGCATGAATAATGATGAAAGATATGGAAGAAATATAGAAGTACAACATTGTGATAAATTCTTATGGTAAACCTGAAAAAATTTTGCTTCTATCTAAAATAATGAATATTATATATACGATAATAATGAATAACATATAAAGGCAAAGAGTATATGTAAGGAATTTCGAGGAAATGCATATCATTTGGGAAACAAAATGAACTACAGAGGCACCTTTGTTTTTATCTTTATTGATAAAAATATATATAAAAAGAGAAAATATTAAATACTATAAATGAATATGTATGAAATATATGTGAATATGGAAAATGAAGTAGGACGTTAATTAAATTCGAAATTGATGAAGAGGAAGCCGTAGGAATGAAGGCTAGGAATATTGGGAGAGCAGCGAAGAAGTGAGGGGGTTGACGCCCCCCAATACTAGCCC
>JAWQEG010007209.1:0-24160 GCA_033782935.1 Petrolisthes cinctipes
AGGTAGGTATAGGTAGGCAGGTAGGCAGAAGGTGTAGGTAGGTAGGTAGGTAGGTAGGTATAGGTAGGCAGGTAGGCAGAAGGTGTAGGTAGGTAGGTATAGATAGGGAAGTAGGCAGAAGGTGTAGGTAGCTTTGTGTTGTGGTGTGTTGTGTTGTGTTGTGTTGTGAGGGTGATCAGTTTCGTGCTATTCTTTACTGGACCTTGTGTGATTTTTCTTGATACTGCCTTGTCCGTCTGTATCGCCGTTTTCATTTTTTTTCTCTCTGTTGATATTTTTGTCCAGTTCTTTCCATCGTTGCAACTTTATCCCATGGTTCTCTCTTGCTGTGACAAAGCTTTTTTTTTTTTTTTTTTTTTTTTTTTTTTTTTTTTTTTTCCAGCCTTCAACACCATGCATGCAGCCCTTCTCACTCCTCCAATCTGGTGCTACAAAATAGATCCTTCACTCGTAAACTGAGATATCGTGTGTTTCCTCAAATATACGCTGGTGAAATCAGTACCGTAGCCCTCCTATTCGTCCACAGTGTAAAAAAACCCTTAAGGACCCCCATGATGTAGTGAAAAAATTGGGGGTTAATGAGTCCTTCAAATATTGCCAAGAAACACAACCTATATTGAACGAGTTTGTTTCGTGGCATAGTCAGGAGGAATCAGAAGCCACCAAATCTCATATACGATCACAGGGTCCCTTAATTATCCCTGAAATAACGCGTGAATAGTTCTACACTTCTCTCCAATATTTAACAAACTTTCTATCGAAGGAAGGCTCATCCAAGGTCCAAAGTTTGATAATAATTTCACTTAACCCATAAAACTAAACCTTACATCTTAAATAATATCCTTCTACTGACTACGGACGGTTTTAAATGATCCTGAAAAAAATTGTGTCTTGTGATATTACAGACATTTTCCTGGCTTCGTCGACTATCTATTCCTGGTTCGCCTTATCAGATTATTGCTGCCACTATAGGGCTTCTGTCTGTCACATCATCACTGTTCTCCTTTTATCTTTTCCGTGCACATCTTTCTGTCAGTGGCCTCTTTCTCATGACTTGTTCCTCTGTGTGTCTCGTGTGTCTTCGCTGACTCTCCTAATGCCTTAATTAATTATATCTTGAAACTTAATTAACTATAACTTATAAGGTTCCATCACTGACAGATCTCTTATCCATCTCACATACATACACTTTCCGCCATCATTTTCCTCTTGCATTTAATACCCTGTAATAATTATACAAAGCAAATATAACCTCCCCTATGCCTCGTTCTCATGTTTATGCAGCACATTCTTTCAAAAGTAAATTATAAACTTGGAACAGGGGCATGGTAATTATAAACTTTTTTGTGTGTTTTTTTGTGCCTGCAAAATCGTGGAATATAACTTGGAAAGTGCAGCAAGTGTGTCAGGATCGTCATAGTCATAGAAAGGGAAATAAAAGGTTGTGTCTTTTATCCATTTCTCACAACAATATAACTGCAGGCCACTTCGGCAATTGGGTCAGAAGGGGAGAGCACAAAATGACAGCTATTAAAGTTTTTGTAGGAGCAGAAAGTGGGAGCTTTTAAGATCATTTTATAACAACATATGACAGATCTACTAGTATATATATATATATATATATATATATATATATATATATATATATATATATATATATATATATATATATATATATATATATATATATATATATATATATATATATATATATATGTATGTATATATCCCTCAGTGATCTCACAAGTGTCAGAAATAAATAAAACTCTTTAAAGTTGTTTATTGCATCTATCCCGTGGAAGGAAAATAGAAAAATATTTTGAAGATTTTGCCACCATCACCCTCTTATCTCCTCCTCTTAGGTAGCCCAACAACCACTCGTGCCACCACTCCTGCGTCACCACTCACCATAACTCTCTCTCTCTCTCTCTCTCTCTCTCTCTCTCTCTCTCTCTCTCTCTCTCTCTCTCTCTCTCTCAATAGGCATGATATAACGGAGATTGGTACGGTCTTCTGTAGACAATGAGAGAGAGATGGGATGAAGAGAACAGGTGGAAGGGAAGCAATGTTGTCGAGGAAGGGAATGACCATGGGAAGTGATTGAGTAGACACCGGAGGGAGAAAGGTAAGATTGTGAGGAATGAATACTGTAATTGGAAAGTGGCAGTGATATGGTGGGTTGTACAGTCACGAGCACAAATAAGTATACAGCTTTGTTTGAAGCTTTGAAACAGTCCAATTTACAACGAACTAATTCCAATGGAGATATTAGTGTGCATATATATATATTTACTGTCTCTTAGATATTCGAAGCACACCTGGATACTTATTAGTGATCGTGACTGTACAGGACAGGGTTATTACATTTACAACCAACAACAGCACCCCGAGTTTTATGAATGAATGAGTGAGTGAATGAATGAATAAATGCTGAGGAGTTAGAATGGGATCCTTTACACCCTGATCTTCCTCCTCCTCAACACCTGACCTTCTTCTCCAACACCTGACCTTCTTCTCCAACACCTGACCCTCTTCTTCCACACCTGATCCTATTTCTTCACACCTGATCCTCCTTCTCTATATCTGATCCTCCTTTTCTACGCCTGACCCTCTCCTCCCACACCTGACCCTCACTCCCACACCTGACCCTCTTCTCCAGCACTTGACCCTCACTCCCACACTTGATCCTCACTCCCACACTTGACCCTCACTCCTACACTTGACCCTCACTCCCACACCTGACCCTCACTCCCACACCTGACCCTCTTCTCCAGCACTTGACCCTCACTCCCACACTTGACCCTCACTCCCACACTTGACCCTCACTCCCACACCTGACCCTCTTCTCCCACACCTGATCCACTTCTTCCTGCATTTTTTCCACACATGATCCCCTCCTTCTCCTTTTCCTCTTTCTTCTCCTCCTCCTCCTTTTCCTCCTCCTCCTTTTCCACCTCTACCCTTGCCTTCTCCCTTTCCTCCTTCTCCTTCTCCTCCACGTGAATATAATGTCATACGCAGCCAAGGTCTAGATCTTTTTCTTAACCCAAAGGAGATTTTAATTAGCCAAGAGCGTTTTCAGCACCTTTGCCAATTACCCCGTTAATGAAGGTGATTGTTGTCACCAAAATCACCCCCACTAGCACCAGCACCACCACATAATATATAGCTCTATCTTTTAAGGAACCCTGTGATGTAGTCAGAAAATTGGAGATAAATGAGTCCTTCAAATATTGCTACGAAACACCACCTATATGGGAGGAGCTTGTTTCGTGGCATGATCAGGAGGAATCAGAAACCTCTAATTTTCATACACGATGACAGGGTCCTTAAGTTACTGGTACATAAGAATATAGTTGGCCAAGGTTTTTGCTCACAAGACTATCACTAATGATTCCTCTGTCTTTCTCGTGCTGTAGTTGACAGAGCAAGATTGATTGGAAGACTGGTAAGTACTCTGCCAAGTTAATCTCGCATTCATTAAAATGTAACTGTATTGTCTGTAAACTGAAAAATCATAAAAAACAAACAAACGAGGAAATAGTTCGTTTTACTTGTAGCAGCAACAAGTGAAGATGAACTTTAAAAAGAAACAGAGAAAAGAAAACTTTTTGTTGACAGAGTTGTCTGGCCTCGAGGCAGGGCAGTGAATGGACCAGGGTAATCAGTAAACTTGGCCCCAAAAGTGTGTCACTGGGGTAAACAAACTCAACCTTTAATCTAGTGAGGGTTGTCCTGGTGGTGGTGGTGGTGCCTGGGGTGGAACGGAGGGATGGGGACGGCAGCTACACCGGTCACCAGAAATCAGATTAGAGGGCCTGGACCTTGTTTGTTTTGCCCCAGAACACACCCCTCGCCACGCCCTTATGGCCCCTCTCCACGCACTCATGGTTGATTTCTACACCGCTATGCATCACTATTTTTACGTTCATATTTCTACTCCGACTCCACACCCCTGCTTTTATCCCATCTCCACCTCTTATATATGTCAGGTACCTCTTCAAACCTTTATTAAAAACTTCCACTCTCTCATTGTTTACTGTCCGACATTCTGGTTAATCTTAACGCTATTGTGTCCTCACTTCACCTCCTTATAGCCAGTATTAACGTGCCTGCGTCCCCATTCACACCCCTGTTGCCAGAGATCACTCAATTATTAATGTATTATGATTCTTCTATTAGGTACATACATCTAGGTAGGTGCAGTCGCCTCCACTCCCGCGTATCCATTATTTTCTTCCCGTGGAGAAATATTTGAATCGTCAAAGTGTAGACGTAATATCACACACGAGGCTGTGTTGTAATATCATCATCCTGTTCATCAAAACCCGTACGTAGCCACGAAGCATAAATGTTTCCCCAAGTTCCCATCAGAACCATGTTTGGGTTGTGTTAAGCAGACCAATATTCACCACAAGCCATGTAATAATTATTGTACTGTGGCAGCGAACACAACTTTTGCTTCTCACTGCATGCACACACCTCTCACTGCATGCACACACCTCTCACTGCAAGCACACATCTCTCACTGCATGCACACACCTCTCACTGCAAGCACACACCTCTCACTGCATGCACACACCTCTCACTGCAAGCCATCATCATCAGTCTTAGTGCTAGTATTGTTGTTGTCTTTGTGGTGTATTTCTGCATTGCCAGGTGCTTCATAAAGGAGAAGGTGACGAACAATAGACGTCCCACTGTGTCTCGTATTGTGGTGATTGTTGCTGTCATGGGTAGTGATGAATAAACACACACACACACACACACACACACACACACACACACACACACACACACACACACACACACACACACACACACACACACACACACACACACACACACAAACACAAACACACACACACAACCCCCTCTCGACCCACACACACAAGCACACACAAACCTCCCTCATCAGTTCACCCCATCTCGCCTCCCCACTCCATGACCCCCAACACCCCAGCTACCCACCCACCCACCCACCCCTCCTCCCTCCACTCGTTCATCTCTTTCTTCCCTTCATTTATCTCCGTGTGCCGCCGCTTCCGAAGACATATTCCCTGGGCAGGCGGACACTGGCTTTTCGTCGCCCTGGGCCACTTCCGATACATTTTTAGTGTGTCTGTGTGTGTGTGTGTGTGTGTGTGTGTGTGTGTGTGTCAGTGAGTGAGGGACTGAATGAGAAGAACTAAGTCCTTCATTGTTTTTTTATCTTAGACACGAGGAAAATTAAGTACAAGAAACTCTAGAAGGATCTTATCTCTTCAGGCGGCTTCTTAGAAAGAGCCTTAATTAATTTATGTGTACTGCAGATTACACGCTTCTCCAACCTGAGGCTACTAATGAGGGGCCCTGAGGAAGAGAAGTAAGAGGAGAGGTAAAAAAAATGAGGAAGAGAAGCAAGGAGGAGGAGACAGAGGAAGAGAAACAGGGAGGAAGGAGATGGAGGAAGAGAAGAAAGGAGGAAGGAGGTGGAGGAAGAGAAGCAGGGAGGAAGGAGATGGAGGAAGAGAATCAATGAGAGAGAAGGCGGAGGAAGAGGAGAAAGGAAGAGGAGGCAGAGGAAGAGAATCAATGAGAGAGGAGAAGGCGGAGGAGCCTTAAAAAGTCTTGCTGATGAGGAAGAAGCTGAAGAAAACCACAAGTGAAGGGAGGAGATGAAAGGACGCGGCAAAGTTATGGTGTAGAAAAATATTGGTGAAGATCTCGGGAGAGCGGAAATTGAGAGGTATATATATATAGTGAAGCCCATGACAAACATACAGTTATGATTATATTCTGTTCCTATTAATTTTGTCTATTTATATTAACTAGCGGATCAGAGTCTGCTGTGCGGTACAATAACTTACCTGATTCTCTGGTTTATATCTCTATGTATTACCACAAGTGAAAATGAGTATTTGACAACCACCGTGTAAAATGTCGTGAACTGTTCGTGGAGTTTATGGCTCGTCTGCCAGCCTGGTATGCAAGTCTCTGAGAATTTTAGGATTATATAATTTCCGACCTCGGAGTTCGCTGCATCTATCTTATTCTCTTTCTCATACCAAGTTACCCACGTGAAACAATTATTAGCCACTGGAGTTCAACCTTTTTTTTACTCGTATATAGACGGATAGAGGAACACATGCACATTGTGAAATCTATTAATTATTCTTTCATTCAGCTCATTAGTATCGTTGAAATGACTACATACAGGTGGTAGTCATTTGGAGACAAAAACGACAAAAGTATTTTAAAAAGATGGAAATATATCATAGCACTAGAATATTTCCTGCTGATGCTGTGAATGCTGAAAGTTTTCCTTGAGTCAATTTTTCCTGTACATAAAGTTACAAATAGTTTCAAAAGAGGTGTTTCAATATGTTATTACTTACTTGGTGGAGGAGAGTTTGGAGATGGAAGAGAAGAAGTAAGGGTCTGAGAAGTCGAGGTGTCTGGAGCGTTGCCTGGTGACGGACAGCGGGGCGAAGGAGAGGTCCGCCGAGCCGTCCAGGAGGTCACCTACTATTCCAGTCCAGCCAGTGGTACGAGGGGCGCCGAAGGTCCCATCCACCACCAAGTACACCTGCAGATATACCAAGAGGGGAAAGTGAGGTGAGGAGAAAAGGGAGGAGAAGAGAAAAGTGAGGTGAGGAGAAAATTAGGGGAAAAATGAGGTAAGGAGAAAATTGTTATGGTCAACTCTGGGGCTCTTCACTCTGGATTTGGGTTCTATCATCTGTATATACATTGAGTGACAAACAAGAGTGAGTGTCGTGTCGTCGTTCTGCCCGATAATAACTTGCATACAACTAACCACACTGACACCCAAGTCCTAGTAGTAGATTAATGGGAGATTATCGTTTTGGGTAAATTGGAAGGCTACCTATTCCTTCAAACTATTCCAGGAAACAGACGATCTTAATGTTATTAATAGGGGATCTGTATCGTGGCATGGTTTGGAAGAATCAGAGACCTTCCAATTCACCAACAAGAGAGTCTCCACTTAAGGTCGAATGGGTCGTTTCTTACCCCCAATGTTTTCATCGATTATCTGGACACGACTTTTGCCTTGGATTATACAGTACACCTCCGGAACGTGAGGTGAATATAATGAGAAAAGAATGTTATTATTTGGCTATCTTACTTCTCAAAGCCTTCACTCCCGACCTGGATGTCTGAATGGGTCCTATTATAGTAATGGGCATTGCCCGAACAACACCCATTTACAACACCCATTTTTCGTCAGTGCACATGAAATACAAACGGAATTAATCACTGAACTGTAATGAACTTGGTTAGAAAATTCAAACGAACGCAATTAGCAAAGAGAAGAAACACCAGGTATAAAAAAATCCTGTCTGTCCTCTTCGGCACGTAACGATAGCAAAACAGAACAAGGAAGAGAAGAAGAAGACCCCAGAGGCGACGAGAGACAAGGAAGAGAATGCAAGGGAAAGTCTAAGCCTCTTACCAGAATGCATAATGCACTCTGCGATGTCTGTCTGTCTTTCCCTCTGTTTTCCTGCCTTTCCATTCTTTGTTTTCTTGAATAGAGTGATGATTATCTTGAGTAAATGCAAAAGAATAAATTAATGTAAATAAAAAAAAAATAATCATTATAAACACAACCACAGAGGGACAGGAGATTGTGAGACGACCTCCATATCAGACCATTATTTTTATTTCTATCCCCTTTGTGTTGTTGACTTATGGTATGTGAAGATATTTATGAGTAAGGACCAAGACACCCAACTGCTGGAGGTTCTTTATCACGACGACTTGTCCCCCGATCCTCCCACTGGCCACTTCATCTTTGTAATCAATCATCTTTTTCCACAACATGACCCACACTCACTCCCGTCATCCCTACCACCACCACCACCACCTCCTCATCTTATACACCTAATCTTTTACGTCCACAATACTCTACCGATGCAGCAATCAATTTCCCATCACGTCATCTTCTATTCGTCCACTGCTCCCATTCCCTTTCCTGAGCTCCTCCCCACCCTTTACTTTCGTCTGTCCCTGCAGTGCACTCCTCCCCTCCCCTCCCTCCTCCCCTCCCCTCTCCTCTCCTCCCCTCCCCTCTCCTCTCCTCCCCTCCCCTCCCCTCTCCTCCCCTCTCCTCTCCTCCCCTCCCCTTCCCTCTCCTATCCTCCCCACCCCTCCCCTCCCCTCCCCTCTCCTCCCCTCCCCTCCCCTCCCCTCCCCTCCCCTCCCCTTCCCTCTCCCTCTCCTCTCCTCCCCTCCCCTCCCCTTCCCTCTCCTCTCCTCCCCTCCCCTCTCTTCTCCTCCCCTCCCCTCTCCTCCCCTCTCCTCTCCTCCCTTCATCCCCCTTCTCTTCCGTCCCTTGCCAGCCATCCAACATCAGCCCAGCCCTCCTTGTTTACCTTCAGCCGTCCCACCACCTGCCTCTTCCCACCATCACATTATCTATCCTATGCGACCGCTGGCTGGGCTACGGCTTTGGTTCTCTCAGGATATTTTTATACCTCAGTCCGTGCACTTCACTCATCATCTGAGCTTTGGTAGTGCTTCATCTTGACGTTTTATCACTCGAGGATTTTCTGTCTGAAGCCGATCAATCACTGTCAGAGAACCAGAGCACAGTCAGACAAGCATGAAATACTGTAGGTACAGTATATCTTGATAACACAAATGTGAGGGAATGGGAGCACAACTTCGACATAATATTATTATGTTTGTATTTTCCATCATGTCGTTATACCATAATGTGTGTACTGTATGCCTGGCCACCACGTAATGATTAGGAGAGATTGAAATATGAAATTATATTGTCAAATTTCGTTCAATTTCCTTACACAGATATCAACTGAATAATTGCTAATATGCAGTTGACCTCATTTGACTACCTGTCTTGTGCAATAAATTATTTTTCCTAAAATAAATATCGGCTGTTAATGCGGGAGAAATGACGTGTTAACAATTACATCTTGAGGTTTCAACTCAACTTCAATGTTACAGTCTTACCGAAGATTTAATTCCTTTGTCAGTTAGTCAATGTTAATGATATAATCAGCTCTGACGATTGACATAAGAAATATATTTCAAATATAAATCACGGAAACAAATATTATATGGTTTGCAACAGGTATGGGAGATGGAACAACAGGTATGGGAGATGGAACAACAGGAGGCAAGAGAAGATGGGTCTAGAGGGAGTTTGATGGATCAACGTCAATTACAGGTTGTTGCATACGAACTATCCTTCCATCTCTGTTTTCTCTGTCGTTTCTTCTGTCATTGTGATTGGTTCTGCCTCCCAAGCCATCCTGTAGTCCCATGGGCCGTGATACCTTCCAGAATCAAAGAAGTAAATCGCTGCCGAAATAGAAAGTTTTTTTTCCGATCGAGGCCATACAAACTATGTTGTCCTACCGAGGTTAGCCTACAGGGGAAAGCTTCTCCTCAAGACAATATTTCCACACAGTCGAATATGTTAGAATTATATCTCTGTCTCCACTTTTAGCGAACTGGATGACAGGCATTGAAAACTATCTTCTAAAAGCACAAACCAATCACAAGTGGTTTAATGCAACTGGTAAATTTGCTTCTTCTCAAATTGTCATTCCTTAATTAACATATACAGGTATTTACTGTATATTAAAAGAATAATTTTTATACGAACATTTAAGTTGTATATTTTTTCATAAGCCTGAACAGTTACCTTTGCTATTACTAATGGTCACGTTATCACAAACTTGTATATTATAAGCCCGTCAAGGATCACCTGTCCCCCTTACTCTAGGTCCTATCACTTGACCTAACCTGTTTTTCTATCTCTATTTCTAGTCACGTGACCTCACCAATCGCTTTGTGTCGAGGTCCTATTACCTGACCTCACCTGTCGTTCTGTCTGTTAGTCTAATCACCTGACCTCACCCAATTGTTTTGTCCCAAGGCCCACACACAATCACCTGACCTCACCTGTATCTGCAAATCAAGGTCCAATCGGCAAATCTTACCTGTATTTCTATTTCGAGGTCCATGGCGACGTTGATCATGAGGTCTACTGAGAGGCCACTACAACACACCACCTCGTAGCCCCTGGAGGCGTTCACTACCTTCCTCTCCATGTCGGCGAACGATGCGGCCACCTCCGTCGAGAACACCTGTGTGGGAAGAGGAAGGGGGGATGGGTCACTTCTTGAGTTTTATCTATTAAGAGGTTGTAGTTGTATCTCTCTCTCTCTCTCTCTCTCTCTCTCTCTCTCTCTCTCTCTCTCTCTCTCTCTCTCTCTCACACACACATATACATTCACGCACGTACACACACACACACACACACACACACACACACACACACACACACGCACACACACACACGCACACACACACACACACACACACACGCACACACACACACACACACACACACACACACACACACACACACATACACACACACACACACACACACAGAATCACCTAGAAATAATAAAAAGATCATTGACATAAGGACATTTACTGGAGTGGTGCCATGCTCATGACATCGTGCTCACGACTCATCCTCTGCGATTAGGCCAGACGGGGTGTGATAATACCTGCTGTGATAGCTGTGTAATATGTCCCTCCCTCCACCTGTCATCACCTCCTGGGCCAACATCCATTTATACCAAAAGTCATAAAGTAACCAACTATGGTACTCACCCTGAGGCAGACGATGCCCAGAAGGCAAGTGGCGTTCTCGATGAGCGGCGTGGTCATGACGAAGGGTGGAGCCTCCGCCAGCGCCACCCGCAGTCTTTTGTTCTGCTCAGAGACGCCCTTGTACCCCCGCCCCGGCCAGAAGATGGCGTTAATCTGTACCTCAGACCCGTTTATGAAGCCCACACGCTTCCACTGGGCACCCAAACCCGTTTTCTTGGCTGGTACCAGGTTCTCCACGTAGAAAAAGGGAGTTACACCCGGTAAGGATCTCTGAGATAATCTGCTTGATTCTAGCTTCTCTTTGAGTTGTCTGGAAAGGAAAGAACAGCATTGCTTTGAAACATGATCATAACTGACTATAACAAAATTAGTGTCAGTATGAAAAATCATCCTATCATCATTATATTTCGTAGGGTGAATAAGAACTTGTGTGTGTTTGTCTGTAATAATTATATGTTCTGTATAATTATGACATTTATATTAAGGTTATTCCAGTGGTTTTGGTGGTTAACTCCATTAAACATAATTCAAGTAAGGGACCCACCCCTTCCCCTGTCCATCCCTGTTGGTAATGAATAATTCCGTGTTTACATACCGTACCGGTGCAGTAATCCATTTACACCCAATAACCATTCTGATTCTATTATTACTGACGCCAATTGAATTTAACATGATGAGGGAACGACCCACGGTTCTAAATAGATATGATTTATATAAGTAGTATTTATTATCAGCATTATTATACTTTGTTTTACTTGGGTACTATCTCTCCGGTGGTCTTGTTGTATTTCTGATACTTAATATCCAAACTACACTCAGTCTTTATCACTAAGATGATTTCTGGATTGTGGTGGAGCAGAGCAGATGGTCTGATTATAGTTAATAACTTTTTTTTGTTTTCTACAGGTTAATACATTACTTGAGAGTCGACTTGTGCAGAGTTTTGTCCCCTCATGTTAAATAAAGCAAATAAAGAAACTGGATATTACTGGAAAATTACTCTCATCAACTTTTATTTTATTCAATTAAGAAAGTAAGCAACATTGCAACACAGAAAAAGTAGTCCAATTAAAATCTAACACACTGTCACAAACCAGTCCAGTAAATCAGTTTTCATTTTGTTGTACCCCCCCCCACCCCCCCACCCTGCACCCCCACGTGACAGGAATCAACCAGGACCACCCTACAAGATTAACTAGGACAGATAAACAAAAATTATCGTCTCTTTAACGCCCATACCCAGCCCGCCCGCCAGCCCGCCAGCCAGCCAGCCAGTCAGGGTCATGGGCAGCACTCGGCGCCCCAGATCAATACTTGTCGCTAGTCAGGTGAAAGCAGTACTATACGGAGGACTTACAGTACTCAGCCACCCCCGTCAGTCATTGTCTCTTACTGTATACTCTGCCACCCCCGTCAGTCATTGTCTCTTACTGTATACTCTGCCAACCCCGTCCCTCATTGTCTCTTGCTACATATTCAGCCACCCCGTCAGTCATTGTCTCTTACTGTATACTCTGCCAGCCTCGTCCCTCATTGACTCTTGCTACATACTCTGCCACCCTCGTCCCTCATTGACTCTTGCTTGACACGTGAAAAAGCACAATAATTATAAACTCGATGATATCACATAAGGAACTCGACCATCTCACTGCTTGTATTTTTGGAGGTTGACAGGCCCAACCTTATTCAACCCTCTCTTGTGTAGCAGAAGATTGATTAATTGACACATAATTATCTGAGTCACCCACGAGTACGAATCAAGGCAAGCTGCTCCTAATACATCAACAACAACAACAACAACATACATAAGCTACAATCACACCTCGCTAATGACAGACTATATAGAAACACTGAGCCATTCACCCATCCACTCATTCATATATTCATTCATCCATTCATTCATTTACTAGTTTATCCGTCCATTTACTAATTTGTCCATCCATCCTTCCATGAACCCATCCATTCATTCAATTATCCATTCATCCCTCCACCCGTTCATCCATTTACTAATTTATCCACCCATCCAACTATCCATCCATTCATTTATTCATTTATCTCTCCACCCGTCCAACTATCCATCCGTCTATCCTTCCACCCATCCATCCACCCATCACTACTACTATTACGACTACTTCCATTACCACTATCATCACCACTATCATCACCACTATCATCCTCCACTATCATCACCTCTATCATCACCACTATCATCACCATTATCATCACCACTATCATCACCACTATCATCCTCCACAGGTCCCTTCCATCACCTCTATCATCACCTTTATCATCACCACTATCATCACCACTACCATCCTCGACAAGTCCCTTCCTTCCTTCCTTCCTTCCCACATCTGTCTGCCTCAATATCACCACTATCATCACCACTATCATCACCACTATCATCACCACTACCATCACCACAAGTCCCTTCATTCCTTCCACATCTGTCTGCCTCAACATCACAACTCTCATCTTACATCATCCATCATCAGACGTGTACAAGTGGGCCTCTCTAGTCCCTCCTCTCCCTCTCCCTCTCCCTCGCCTCTCCCACTCTTCCCCTCTCTCTCATCCTTCACCTCTCTCTACTCTCCCACTCTCCCTCATCATTCACCTCTCTCACTCCCCTCTCTCCCTTTATCTTCGTCTCTCCCACTCTTTCTCAACCCCCATGCACCTCTCCCTTATCCTTATCCTCTCTCTACTATCCCCCTCTCCCTCATCCTACACCTCTCTCCCTTTATATTCACCTTTCCTCCTCTCCCCCCTACCCACCACTCTCTCTCATCCTTCACCTCTCTCTACTCTCCCCCTCTCCCTCATCCTACACCTCTCCCTACTCTCCCCCCTACCCACCACTCTTCCTTAATCTTCACCTCTCCTGCACCCTCCTCTCCCAACTAATTTAACCTACTATTAAGAGAAAAGGATTGCAAAGTGGAAGGCTCCTCCTCACCTCCCACCAATCCTTCCAGCTTAAAAGGCTTTGTTTTTTTCACTCGAATTTGTAGGTATGGTTGGTTTGGTTCGACACACGGCATCATTTACGTCACTTTTTTTATGATATATTTTTCCATTTCGTTTTTCGTGTCTTTATTATTATTATTTTTTTTTTTTTTTTTTATCTTGTGTGTGTGTTTTTTTTTTTTTTTTTTTTTTTATCTATGTTTTAAGTTGATGATCAGGACTGCACAACACAGGGTGAAAAAGCGGACGAATGAATTGCAAAAGAGAAAATAAATATATAAACACTTTTATATATATTTATTTATTTATTTATTTATTTATTCGAAAGTTTCTGCCAATATACCTCGATACTTGCTTGTATTTTTTTTATTTTTTTTTTTTCACTAACTCCCCGACTCAGTTTATTATTAAGTCGTTGGTTATTTACTGTAAAAGCCATGGAACTATATTTTGTTGAGCTGTATCGTGAATAAAGGCAATTTTGTAGATCAATTTATTAAAGAAAAATAAGTGGTCTCTAGATCGTCATAATAATGCTTTTGTCCATCTTAAAAGTAAGCATATATATATTTTTTTATCATAATTATCATCAGTAAATTTTGGTGCTTGACATGCGAGGTTCCCGTCCATCAATATTATAAATTTGGTGTATGTACAGCCACAATCAAATAACCACCGACACTTTCCTTTCATCGTGCAAATAAATCAGTATCATATCAAAATATAATCATACAACATTTTACGTCAACTCAGCCCCCTCAATTATATTTATGAGGTGCTGCAAAATAATACACGTGTTGTTCTTTATTACCAAGATATTTACTGCGATGGAAGGAAAGTGTCGGTAGATATTTGATTGTGGCTGTACATGATAAATAAAAAGGAAATGAGAGTAAAAAAAGAGAGAAGGAAGGTTGGGAAACATAAATAAAAGTATAGGAGGAGTGAGAAAAAGAAGAGAAAAGAAAAAAAAGAAACTAGGAGAGAAGAGCAGGGAAAGAAAGAATGATGCCGGTAATGAAGGAGAAAAGGAAGTGAGGGAAAGAATCGGGATGGGAGAAGATGGGAAAGACGGTAAAAAAAGAGGAGGAAGAGGAGGTGGAAGAGGAAGAGGAAAGAGGTGAGAGTTGGAGGAGTAGGAGAGCAATAGGAAGATGAGGAAGACAGGGAGGAGGAAGACTTGAAAGAGAAATTAAAGGAGGAGAGAGAGAAAGGAGGAGAAAGACGAAGGGGCGAAAGGGAAGAAAAGGAGGAGAGAGAGAAAGAGAGAAATAGACGAGAAAAAGACGAAGAGGAAGAAATGGAGGAGAGAGAGAAAGGAGGAAAAAGACGAAGGGAAAGAAAGTGAGCATAGAAAGAGAGGAGAAGAGATAGGAGGAGAAAGACGAAGAGGAAGAAAATGAGGAGAAAAAGAAAGAGAGAAATAGAGGAGAGAAAGGAGGACGAAGACGAAGAAGAAGAAAAGAAGGAAGAAGAAGAAGAAGAAAAGAAGAACGAAGACGAAGAGGAAGAAAAGGAATGGGAAACGTAAGTAAAGGAGAGGAAGTAATGAAAGACGAAGAAGAAGAAAAGGGGATAGAGAGAAAGAGAGAAAGGAGGGATGCAGGGGCTTCGACAGCAGTGGTGGTGGTGGTCAGATAAAAACAGAGAAACTAAAAAAACACGAAGATAACGAAAGGAAAAAGAGGAAAGGAAGGAAAATAAAGAGGAGGAGAAAAAAGAAAGCGAAGATAACGAAAGGGGAAAGAAGAAAGGGACGATGAGAAGCACAAAACAAAATTGGAAAGATAAAAAGAGGAGAGGAAGGAAAATAAAAGAAGGAGGAGGAAAAGGGGTTCGATAAGAGAAAGAGAAACTGATGGAGAGAGAAATAAACGAAGGAAGAAGAAGAATAGGAGAAGGAAAGAGGCATGGAGAGCAATAAGGAAAAAAAAATTGAGAAAACAGAGAGAAACGGAAGAGGAAAAAGAAGAAACAAAACAGAAGGTAGACCGAAATGAGAAGCAAGAAAACATAAGAATAATAACAATAAAGGAAAAGGAGGGAAGAGGTGGTGGAGGAGGAGGTGTGAGAAAAGAGGAAAAGGAGGGAAGAGGTGGAGGAGGAGGAGGTGTGAGAAAAGAGGAAAAGGAGGGAAGAGGTGGTGGAGGAGGAGGTGTGAGAAAAGAGGAAAAGGAGGGAAGAGGTGGTGGAGGAGGAGGTGTGAGAAAAGAAGTCATTTATTATCACGTTGTTATCGACAGACCACGTTTTCCTCACTTGTTTTTCCCTCCAAATGCATGCTGGCATCCCCATACTACTTACCCATCACCCTCGACCTCTCATTCATACTACTTACCCATACTACCCCATACTACTTACCCATCACCCTCGACCCCTCATTCATACTACTTACCCATACTATTTACCCATACTACCTCATACTACTTACCCATCACCCTCGACCCCTCATTCATACTACTTACCCATACTATTTACCCGTACTACTTACCCATACTACTTACCCATCACCCTCGACCCCTCATTCATACTACTTACCCATACTATTTACCCATACTACCCCATACTACTTACCCATCACCCTCACCCTCACTCGACCCCTCATTCATACTACTTACCCATACTATTTACCCATACTACCCCATACTACTTACCCATCACCCTCACCCTACCCCTCATTCATACTACTTACCCATACTACTTACCCATACTACTTACCCATACTACCCCATACTACTTACCCATCACCCTCACCCTCACTCGACCCCTCATTCATACTACTTACCCATACTACTTTCCCATACTACTCCATACTACTTACCCATCACCCTCACCCTCACCCTCACTCGACCCCTCATTCATACTACTTACCCATACTACTTTCCCATACTACTCCATACTACTTACACATCACCCTCACTCGACCCTTCATTCATATCTCCTCAACGGGGCTACAATATATTTTTATCGACTAATAATTATTGAAGGTTTAGCAATTGATTCCATGAAACATTCCACATATATTGAGGTAATGTGTTTCCTACAGAAATGTGTTTGCTATACAATAATATACCTGGTAATATGGTGCACAAAGGGTCATTCCCGCAGCCAGCCGTAATATGACTGAATTCTTTGATGTTCGAACAACAAAGCACAGTTCGCCATCTACGGTACCTTCTGTTGTTTAATCATTGGAACCACAGGTGATTCACTTCTATTGTGGCTGGCTGAGGGAACCAACTTTTATGCATTATTGTACCCTCGTTAGGCCTAGAATCTGCTTCCTCAGAATGATGTTACCATTTGGATGAGATGTCATTCTGAAGTAACAGGTTCGAGTCGTAACAAAGTTATTAGATGTTTACAAGGCTTGGGGACTTACCTGTGTAATTCAAATTGACTGGTGGACAGATTTCTGTAAGGCACTTGACACTGTATAGGCGCTGACGTCGCCAGCATGGCCGCCGACGAGGTCATGTTGGTTTCTTTGAAAAACTCCGATATCACAGCTATTGACGATTTAACAAAGTTTACAAGTAACTGTTTTGGGGGGGTTCTCAAAAAATCCGGGCGTAGACTGAGGAGACCGGGCCGCAGGGACTCGGAGAGGTTACCGGGGAGGGGAATGTCGAGCAGGATCCATATATACTCTCCGTTGAACATGTCGAGGTCTTCCCCGTGACTGAACACCACTTTGGCAAAGTTGACCGTCCCAGACACAAAGATGAGCCGCCTCACCGTGTGAAGGATGCCACTCAGCCGGTTCTGGAAGTGGTGGCGTGGCAGGTTGGCCGAGAGAGACAGACCCATTGTTTGATACTGGTGGTCCCGTGACACGATATGGGCCAGCTGTAGTGCCTGGGGGGAGTCGTCGTGGATGAGGATGGGTTGGCACCACTCGAGGGCAGAGATGAATGACGTGGCAGCTTCCCACAGATCCGAGAGGCGGGGATTGGCCACAACCAAGTCAGGCAGCAAAGACTGAGGAAAAGAAAAGTTCCATATTAATGATAATTATGGGCTGTAACTTCCGTACTTGATTATTCCCTTTCAAACTTTCTCTCATACCTGATCTACCTGTCTATCTACCTATTTATCCAAAAAATAGAAGCGCTTGTTGTTGTTGTTGTTGTTGTTGTTGTTGTCCCTCAAGCTGTCTGACCAAGCTGCCCCAAGTAAATATGATGTTAACTGTCTTACGAATATCATGACATAGAAGGACTGTGAGGTGAATCTATTACCTATTCACTCGTGTTGATCACTTCAGACAGGTGTATTTACAGACGAGTCATCTGGACATTTTCAAACACAACTATAGGTCTGTTTATTTATACTGACACATGACAGAGAGAGAGAGAGAGAGAGAGAGAGAGAGAGAGAGAGAGAGAGAGAGAGAGAGAGAGAGAGAGAGAGAGAGATAGAGATCAAAGGCAAAGTTCAGTTGGAGGGGGACACAGGAACACCCTTTATCTTCTTTTATCTCTTCCTTGAGCGGCGGATTATTTTCATGGATATTATCAGTATATACTCAGTTACCCCCGAAGAACTTATACGTGAAAGGAAGGAGTCATGTAGGTACTATTCACTGCTTGTCGTCCATTACACTACACTAGATACGAGAAATTATCCGTGTTCAGTGGAGATTCTCTTGTTGGTGAATTGAAAGGTCTGTGATTCCTCCAAACTATGCCAGTAAACAGATCCCCTATTGGTACCATTGTGGGCATTTTTATTATTTTTTTTTTTTTTTTTTTTTTTTTTTACTTTTTTTTTTTTTGGGGGGGGGAGGAATCAGCAGACCTTCAATTTACCAACAAGATAATCTCCCCCTTAAGTAAGAAAGTAAAATTTGAGTAGGCTAAAATACACTAGAAGGCGACGAAACATTAGCGTCTTATAATGATATTTTTACATTATCCTGAATTTCGTGTTCCCAATCCTTTCCAGGCCCGTTATTCAGGATTCGTACATATGTTAATTAAGGTGTTACTAAATGTTTAACGAGTGTGACTAATTATTGCTATTTACTGTCACACTTTATTCTGCATTGAGATAATCGGTGAAAGATTAGTTATTTTGAACAGCAGTGTACGAGGAAACCAATTTTATCTATTTATTTATTTATTTATTTATTTATTTATTTTCATTATTTTTTTTTTTTTTTTTTTTTTTTAGAATTTCTGCACATTAAACTTTCACCTTTTGATTAAACCTACACTGGCACTGATCGCCAGCTCTGGTTATGCGAATCATTTATAAAAGCCAGAGTTGTATAATAAATGGGTAAAAAGTTTGGGTGTGGCTAATGAAATTTGTTAGTCGTTATACAAACAGTCGTATGCATTTGATATTGATAGTGACACGACACATGCACATTATCAACAGAGCAATACACACATACAACACACAATATCAACACACATCATGAACACACATAATCAACACATACACACATACAGCACACGATGGTAGTAGGACTTTTATTGGGACACGACACACATTATCAACACACATTATCAACACACATTATCAACACACATTATATTAACAACACACATTATCAACACACATTATATTAACACACATTATATTATCAACACACATTATCAACACACATTATTAACACACATTATATTATCAACACACATTATCAACACACATTATCAACATACATTATCAACATACATTATCAACACACATTATCAACACACATTATCAACACACATTATCAACACACATTATCAACAATACAGCAGTACACACATTATCAACACACATTATCAACACACATTATCAACACACATTATATTAACAACACACATTATCAACACAACACACATTATCAACACACATTATCAACACACATTAACACACACATACAACACACAATGGTACTATGACTTTTATTGGGACATTGGTAACACGGACCACTAAATTTATCGTATGTAATCCCCTTTATCGTTTTAATGATTATGACTTATTTTATGGACATTTTTATTGCTCAGTTGCTGACATAATAATAATAATAATGATAATAATAATAATAATAATAATAATAATAATAATAATAATAATAATAATAATAATAATAATATTAATAATAATAATAATATTAATAATGATATTTATAATAATAATAATAATAATAATGATAATAATAATAATAATGATAATAATAATATGATAACAACAACAAGAACGCAACAATTACTAAAACTTTATCACTTCTTCCCAAAATTCACAACAAGAAAAGTCCAGAGCCGTGTTTCCTCCTTCCCCCTACCCTTCCCCTCTGTTGAATAAGAGTAGTGTGTGTGTGTGTGTGAGGATGAACTGAAATGGGTCGGGTGGAATGAATGGAGAGAAGAGAGCGTCGACGTCAACTGGAGACGATGGAGTGTGGAGACAAGTTACATAAAAGCCGACCGACGCGAGAATGTGAAAGGAAGGGAAGACCTGGGAAATATTATGTGGACCGAGACGTGGGGGTGCATGGAGAGAGACAGACAGGGAAAATGGTTGTGGACAGGTGGGTGAAAGAAAGTTGGTGAAGAGAGTTGGGGACAAACTGATGATAGGCTACATGTGGATGAATGCAAGTCGATGAAGGCAAATGAAGGTGGATTTTAAGGATAAGCGAATGAAAAGAGATAGGTGAAGATACGCAAAAAAAGGAGCTAGGATTAAGAATGGATGGATATATGGACAAAAGGCGAGGAGTAACGAATGGGCGAAGAAGCGAGAGGAGGGTTTGGAACGAAAGGGGACACGGAACGGGAAAAGCTTGACAGAAACGGGTAGATAGAAGGAGTTAGAGGAGATCACGATGTTGTTATGAAGGATGGAACAATAAAGATGGTGGAGACGGTCAAGCCTGAATGGAAGGATGGGAATTACGGAAGGATGGGGACGGGGATGAAAGGATGGGTGGGACGGAAGGATGGGGACGGGGATGAAAGGATGGGTGGGACGGAAGGATGGGGACGGGAAGGCAAGGATGGGTGAGACGGAAGGATAGGGACGAGGATGGAAGGATGGGTGGGACGGAAGGATGGGGATGGGAAGGCAAGGATGGGTGAGACGGAAGGATAGGGACGAGGATGGAAGGATGGGTGGGACGGAAGGATGGAGACGGGGATGAAAGGATGGGTGGACGGAATGATGGGGACAGGGATGAAAGGATGGTGGGACGGAAGGATGGGGACTGGGATGGAAGGATGGGGACGAGAATAATAGGATGAGTGGGACGGAAGGATAGGACGGAAGGATGGGGACGGTGAAGCCTTAACGGAAGGATGAGAAGGAAGGATCTCGACTGGTGGAGTGGAATACAGAAAGGAAGGAAAGAAGGATGGACTGACGGACGGACGGCTGACTCTTCCAATTCCGTGTGTGTCGTAGCGAAGGTCGTGTTGTGTAGACGTTTCTTATTTCTCTGCGAGGGAAAAGTTAGTGTGTGTGTGTTATGTGTGTGTGTGTGTGTGTGTGTGTGTGTATAAATGTATGTGAAAGGGTGGATGTGTGTGTGTGTGTGTATAAATGTATGTGAAGGGTGGATGTGTGTGTGTGTGTGTGTGTACAAACGTATGTGAAAGGGGGAAATATGTGTGTGTGTGTCTGTGTGTGTGTGTATGTGTGTGTACAAACGTATGTGAAAGGGGGAATATGTGTATGTGTGTGTGTACAAACGTATGTGAAAGGGGGAATATGTGTGTGTGTGTGTGTGTGTGTTTGTTTATTTGTGTACGTACGAGCGCGCGTGTACACATGTGCGAGCAAGAGAGACACAATTAGTTTGCCAAGGTCAGTTTTATTCCAGTAAAATATATTCTTCTCGCTGCGTGCCTGCCTGGTTTTTCCTCGGGCAAGCAAGATGCAGCAACACGAGGCCATTACTGTAACTCCTGTCTCTTTTATCTCCTGAATGGTCCTTGTTTTTAAGACGGCAATATAACTCATGTGTTTCATTGCTGCCTTTATTGTTTTCAGTTTATAAAAGAATTTACATATAGAGAGACGAACTGAGCCTGCGTCACAACTTTTCTTACGTATACACAGCCTCATCCCTCCCTCCCAACATCCACAGTCACTCTGGTTGTCTGTCCTTGGTGATGTCTGGCCTCCCTCTCGTGTTTTTGTTATATATTTTCACTGTGTCATCATCATCATTTGTCTTCTCTGTCTGCTTTTGTCGTCTGTCTGTGTACATGATTTGTGTTTGCCTCTCTCCTCTCTCTCTCTCTCTCTCTCTCTCTCTCTCTCTCTCTCTCTCTCTCTCTCTCTGTCTTGGCTGACCTTCCAAATTTATGACATGATTCATTGCTCCCTTCTCTTTCTATTTATTTGTCTCGAAGTTTGTTGTATCTATAGGTTTGTCTCCTGCTTTTTTCTCCCTCTCTGATTGACAAGAACAAAAAAAAAGTATATTTGTGAATCAACTCAGGAGGCAACAGTTGTATTTTTAGGTTTCGAGACAGAGGCCACCAACCATAGAAGAATTAAGGGAATATTTTGTCTCGGGAACTACTATTTGACATCTGTTTTCTTTCCATTTAGCATTGTACACTTTCTTCACGTTAGTCACTCACTGTTGTTGTATGTATGCCTTCTATCACATTCATCTTTTATCTGCTTCTTCTCTTCATTTCCCGTTCCCAGCAGTAATAATTATTCTCTCTCCTCCATCAATGCTTTATCTCTTTTTAGTTTTTGTTCTTCCCATTCCTGCCCCCCCCCCCTTTTTTTTTCTCTCTCTCTTTTTTTTTTTTTTTTACAGGTTCCCCGACTTTCTCCTCTTCATCCTCTCTCTCCTATCTTGGCCTCCCTGTCCCCCGTGCCTGGTCCTCTCCCCCGTCACTCGTATTTCGCTCTCACACCCCACTTGTCTCTTGTCTCTCTCACCACCACGCCATGAACTGAGCCTGATTCTCTCTCTCTCTCTCTCTCTCTCTCTCTCTCTGTGTGTGTGTGTTTGTTGATTCCCATGTTATATGACCGACAATAGCACATCAGGCATTGGTACTGTTAATTCATTCTCTCTCTCTCTCTCTCTCTCTCTCTCTCTCTCTCTCTCTCTCTCTCTCTCTCTCTCTCTCTCTCTCTCTCCATTCCGTGTTTCGTCCTATCTTTTTTTCTTCCATGTCTAAGTTCATCATCATCCATTGTTCATCTACAGTAAAAACAAAAACAAAATCTGTCTTCCTTCCACATTGTCTCTTCCCATATGCAGTACTTTCTTTCTGGTCTTACTGACAAATTGTACAGTACAGTCGGCAGCAAAAGTCGTGTCGCCTCACTTATTAGCGTTTCTTGAAGGATAATAACATGAAGGTTAAACATCGAACCAAAAACACATTCATTCACCAACATCAAACCAACAACACATTCATTCACCAACATCGAACCATTAACAACACATTCATTCACCAACATCGAACCAACAACACATTCATTCACCAACATCGAACCATTAACAACACATTCATTCACCAACGTCGAACCAACAACACATTCATTCACCAACACCGAACCAACAACACATTCATTCATTCACCAACATCGAACCATTAACAACACATTCATTCACCAACATCGAACCATTAACAACACATTCATTCACTAACACCGAACCAACAACACATTCATTCACCAACACCGAACCAACAACACATTCATTCACCAACACCGAACCAACAACACATTCATTCACCAACATCGAACCATTAACAACACATTCATTCACCAACATCGAACCATTAACAACACATTCATTCACTAACACCGAACCAACAACACATTCATTCACCAACACCGAACCAACAACACATTCATTCACCAACACCGAACCAACAACACATTCATTCACCAACATCGAACCATTAACAACACATTCATTCACCAACATCGAACCATTAACAACACATTCATTCACTAACACCGAACCAACAACACATTCATTCACCAACACCGAACCAACAACACATTCATTCACCAACACAGAACCAACAACACATTCATTCTCCAACGTCGAACCAACAACACATTCATTCACCAACCCACAATTACAATATCAATGGGGAGGGGGGGATTAGTAAAAGAAAATCTACTCTGGACATTCATTCACCAACCCACAATTACAATATCAAGGGGCGGGGGGGGGAATTAGTAAAAAAAAAACTACTCTGGACATTCATTCACCAACACACAATTACAATATCAAGGAGGGGGGGGGGGAAGGGGGTGGAATTAGTAAAAATAAAAACTACTCTGGGTTTTCATTTTACGAGTCTATGAAGCTTATATATTTCCATACTGTACTGTACTTGATGACTTGGCAGATGTGGCGACACGACTTTTTGCCGCCGACTGTACATACCACGCTATCATCAACACCATGATTGATGTTTTTGCATACGGCCCTCCCTAAGAGACATAGCCATAATAGCCATCCCCTCATGCCTTTAGATTGTGCTTTTCCCCCAATTTTTAACCAAGTAATGAAGGATACCCCTAACTCACTTATATTCATTTT
>JAWQEG010007210.1:5000-30352 GCA_033782935.1 Petrolisthes cinctipes
TACTTTTGGGGAGAAATATTTCTTCTTACGATTAAATGTTGATAGGCAAGAGAGAAGGAGATAGCAAGGACAAGGGAGGGACGGAAGGGGATCAGGTAGACAGGTAAAGGGAGATGTAGATTGGATTAGTGCGGGGGACAGGAAGGAAGGCTGGGAGATATCAGGTAAGGATAGAGAAAAGGTTTGGAGAAGGTGCCAGGGAAGATTAGTGAGACGATCAGAGATAGAGAGAGAGAGAGGGGGTGGGTGAGGCAGGTACAGGATCAGCGAATTGGGGAGGGTGAGGGATCGAGGTCAGTGAGTGAGATAGTGTGGAAGAGAGGAAAAATAGAGACAGGTAGAGATGGACGTAGGGAGAGAGAAATAAAGGATCAGAGAGATAGATGGTCATGGGGAGAGTGAGGGAGAGGGACAGGAATGATGGGGGAGAGTGAGGGAGAGGGACAGGAATGATGAGGGAGAGTGAGGGAGAGGGACAGGAATGATGGGGGAGAGTGAGGGAGAGGGACAGGAATGATGAGGGAGAGTGAGGGAGAGGGACAGGAATAATGGGGGAGAGTGAGGGAGAGGGACAGGAATGATGAGGGAGGGTGGGAGAGGGACAGGAATGATGAGGGAGGGAGAGAGAGAGAGAGAGAGAGAGAGAGAGAGGGCGTGAATGACAGGCGGTCAGTGAGACAAGCCAAGTCACGCCCTTCATTTGCTTGACAAACAGGGAAGATTCGCCCTCTCTCATTCTCTCTATTCTTGCTATTTTTCTTTCTTTTTCTGGTGTGCTTTCTTTCGTCGGGTCTGTTGCTCTGTCTCTGTCTCTCTATCTCTCTCTCTTCCCGCCTCCTCTCCTCTTGTCACCCCCATATCGAGTCACCACTCTGATATATCCCTCCTTCTAACACCTCATTTCTCTCTCTCTCTCTCTCTCTCTCTCTCTCTCTCTCTCAGTGGAAGTGATAGCGAAATTAAATTCTGTGGAAACATTAATTTATTCATAGGCGAGAATAAGGCAGCATGATACCAGCTCTCTTATGAATATACTAACAATATTATACTTTTTAGGAGAAACACTAATGGCTGAGTAGGGACTTATACACCCACACCACCAGAGCACACTGAATATTAAAACATAAAATAACTTTCAGAGCAGGTCAGTCCATCAAGTAAACAGTCAGTCAGTTAAAATGGTCTATGTTTTCAGTTTTTTTTTTTTTTGGAAACAACATACCAGAGTGTGATTACAACTGGGAGAGACTTGATGTAGGTCAAAAACAAAAAAGAATCTTTACACAGAGCAGATTTGGAAATTTTAGACAGCAATTCAAGAACCATTCGTCACGACTTTCTTCCCGGATTATTTCGCAGAGTGGACCACTTTAGTCACTTATTTGGCTGCCAGCGGAGTATGACTCTTAACAATTTCACAAATTGCGGCAGCTTGGATGAGAAAATAGCAAAGGCTTCACGCATAATAGATTAGCAAAGTATCAGTAAACTGGGGTGGCAATTTCATATATATATATATATATATATATATATATATATATATATATATATATATATATATATATATATATATATATATATATATATATATATATATATATATATATATATATATATATATATATATATATATTAGCATGTGGTACCTTTAACAGTTTTCATTATCATCAGTTTTCTTTGGGTTCAGCTCAGTTGCGCTCTCCACTGTTTAGTTAATTCAATTAAGTACACAATTCATTTACTATAGTTCGTTCAGTTAGGTATAAGCACAGAGGGTGCACATGGCTGCTCACTCCATGAAACCACAACAATTATTCCCGCCTGGGTAATCTCTACTCACACACCGACCAATATCCATCCAACTCTTGCTTGCGGAAGATAAATATCGGTGTCCTTTTTAACGGGACAACGTAATACGAGTCTCTCACGATATAAGCCTTTTTTTTTTTTTTTTCATTCTCACATCATAGTTTCTTTGCTCTTTATGTGACGTCTTGACCTTGCCTGACCTTGCAATATCTGACAATCTTATTTGCTCTACGCGACAATAATACCCTGCATGGTGTTGGAAACCTAAACATTCGAACAGTTTGAATACAAAACACAATTATAAGAATGGAGTATAATGTCTATAAGTATGGCGAGGGCATTAAGTGGACTTCTAGCATTTAATCCTCACCCTCCTCAAGAAAAAAAATATAATTATGATTAAAAAAACGAACTTGTTTTTTAGTTTAAGAAGATAATATAATAAACGGTATTTATGATAATTTTCCTATCTTGATATAAAGAGAAGCATATATAGTTTATTCTCTCCCTCAATATTAACACATATAATTAACACTAACCCGAGTGTAGTATATGATGCTTCTTTCTACTTTCCATGAAGATATAAACAATGTTGGTATATGACAGCAGACTTCCTTCTTCCAAACGCCGTCAAATACAGATGCCACAACAACTTACACCTACACCAGTTCTATCAGTCTGAGAAAAACAATCTCTCCCACTGTAAACTTTTGTTGTATTCTAACCAAAACTAACATTATTTTTATATTACAATAGTTCAGTACATTTGGATGAAGGGACTTAATATAATTCTGCAAACTACTAGAAAGTAAAGTATAGGTGTGAGGATTCACTGAGTGTGTATCATGAAATTATATGTTATTGTCAATGAGAATGACTTAATACAGACTTAATAGTAATTTTCCTTTGAATTGCAATACTTTCTCTGTAACAAATGACTCAATTCGATGCATCACACACAGCAATAATCCGTACATCGCATTATTTTAATCAGTTATACACTGTAGAATTTTATAAGAAGAAATTAATATTAATGACAAAAATTGTAATTATGTATAATAAAAAGTAACAATAGCAATAATAATATTTCCGAAACCACAAATCCCCCCCCCCCTCCTCCCCTTGTTTTCTTACACTAGTGTTTCACTTGCAGGTCAGTGCGACCCATTACCTCGTGTCTGTATGTTCGTCCGTGCGTATCACACACAGTTACCAAAAAAAAAAAACACTACGAGAGCCAGGCGATTGTTGAAGAGATACAATACTTGCACAATCAACTGTATTGCATAGCCACTGTACCACAAGACACTTGGGAAAAATCTACCGTGATCTCTTTCCATGTTACGCGTTTATTATTCTTATTCTTGGGAGCATGAGCTGGAACCCACCGACGTCATATACACTCGAGCCAAGAAAAATGGAGAGGAGATTACGCGAACGTGCTTGTCTTAGAGCCCCGCTAGTAAATAGATAATATACTCGTACGCAATTCCTGACGCTAAAACCATCTTCTTCTCTGCTTCTGTTACTTTACTCCCTCTCCTTTCCTCCCTCTTTCGTTCCTCATTCCTTCTCAATTTCTGCATTAATCCCTCCTTTGCTTCTTGGATTAGTTACAGTACTTTTCTCTCCTTTACTCTTTTTTCATTATATACTACTTTTTCCCCAATTTTACTCCCCCTCCTTCCGTCCATCTTCGTTCCTCATTCCCTATTTCTGCTTCTGGTATTCCCTATTTTTTCCCCTCGATCTTTCTTCACAATATACTACACTTACTTATTTTTCCTTCCTCCTATTGCTGAATTTATCTACTCTTTCATAACTCTTCCTTATTTGTTTTCCTTATCTCCTACTCATACCCCCTATTTCGACTTCCATCTTTCTTTTTTCCTTCACCCTCCCTCATTCCTTTCTATTTCCCCATCCTCTTTCAACTCTTTTTATTCCTTCTGCCTTCTCTCCAATTCCATATTTTCCTCATCTCACCTCTTGCATGCATCTTTTCTCTCTTCTCTATCTCTCCTACTCCCTCCTCTATTCTCTCCCTACTTCTCCTGCTCTTACTCCTACTCCTCCTACAGTCCCACTCCTCCTCTCCCGTGCCAACTCATATATATATTTTTTTCTTTACGAAGCAAAAGAATGGGAGGGAAAATATTGTGTTATTCATCCGTCTTAGGGGAAATTGGGGGCCGGTATTGACCCTCGTGAGACAAGTGAGCAAAAATAAGGACGCGGCCGAGGATTTATGCTAACCTGAATTTGCGGAGATGAGAAGGAGCAAAGCAGAGACGAGAGGATGAGGAGTACCCGCCCAATCATTTTTTATGCTTTAATATTCTCACGTTCTTTACTTTTTTCTTTTTACTCTTTTTTTTTCATTAATCCATCTTTTTTTTTTTTAGTGTTTGTTTATTTACCCAAGAAGTTCTTTTTTATTTGCTTCGCCGAAATATTTTTCAAATTAATTCACGTATGACAGATAGCCTACTGGGCGCCTGTGTTAACGTGTGGCCAAGTTAGAGTCTGTATTGTTAGACTGTATTGTTGTGCTTGTTTCAGGTATATAGGTTTCATGCCCTTATCGAGGTCCAGGAGGTCTCACACACACACACACACACACACACACACACACACACACACACACACACCACGATGGAATGAGGATGCATACTCTGGTCGCTTGATTTATTCCCAGGCATCTGGTTTATATGACTGTTAATTACTTGCGTCCAAACAGGAGACCATGGGGACGACTTTCCAACATGACAAGTTATGGTGAGGTGGAGGATGGAGAAATGAATAAGAACACAAGAAAGGAGAAGCGGAAGATGCATAGAGAAAGGATGGAATGAGTGGAATGAATTTGAGAGGAAAGGATTGATAGAAAGTGAGAAAATGAGATGAAGGGAAGTAGGATGTGATAAGATGACACGGAGAAGTGGAGACGAGAGATGAAGAATGCAACTATAGATTGAAAACGTAGTGTAAGAATTGGAGAGGAAGAAAGAAGACCTAGCTCGGCCTTGGAACCCTGTAGCATAATAGGGATAAGGAGATGGAGAGGAGGGACAGCAAGCATGACAGAATCTGAAGGAAAGGGGGGACAGCAAGCATGAAGGAAACACAAGAAAGGAGTTGGAGAAATGAAAAAAGTGACTTGTCGAGTAGGCTAAGAAGTAGAGAAAAGGAGGAAGGAGAGAAATGAAGGAAGAAGAGAAATGAAACTGTAAAAGAGACATCATGGTGACGAGGGAAGGAAGGATGTGGAGGAGAGGAAAGTAAGTGTAAAATAATAATTACAAGAAAGGAAAAGGGGAAAAGGAGGGAAGGAGAAAGAATGAGGAAAGGGAGTAAAGAAAGGACAAGCATGGAGGGAAAAATGAATGACAGGAAATATAGGAGAAGAAGCAAGAAAAGGAATAGGATGAAGAGGAGATGAGGTGTGGAGGATGATAATGATGAATGGCAGTCTATCAGGCCATTCCCCTCACCCACACACACCCCATCCCACACCCACACACACACACACACAACAGCAACTCAAGTCCTCCATCCCAGTCCCACCTACACACTCAGTTCTTCACCTACATTACCACACAGACCCCACCTCGAGAGCTACCCCCCCCCACACACACACAAACAAAACTTAGATAGATAAATATAGATAGATAGATAGATAGATAGATAGTTAGATAGATAGAAAGAAAAACAAAATAGGAAAGGAGGAAAAAATGAAAGGATAGGAAGTTGGGAAGGTAAGAGATGAAGAGGTTATGGAGAGGATTATGTGGAAGGAGGCTTCAGTAAATATTAGAAAAGTGGACAACATGTCGTGCTATCATCCAAAACAGCTTGCATAATGGCCACTTTCAATCATATATGAACGCACACACACACACACACACACTTTCTCTCTCTCTCTCTCTCTCTCTCGTCTCTCTCTCTCTCTCTCCTCTCTCTCTCTCTCTCTCTCTCTCTCTCTCTCTCTCTCTCTCTCTCTCTCTCTCTCTCTCTCTCTCTTTCATACACACCTTTTGAGGTTTTATATCCCGGTATAACGGAGTTGTTTCCCTTGCCAGATAACAATTACGGTCAAATTAAGTCAGCAGTGAGGGGAGGGGGTCAGGGGGCCACTAGCTATCACCGGCACACAACACACGGGGGGGGGGGGGAGGGGGGGCTCAAACACACCCGTCTGACACACTATGTACACTACATATTTACCAGCTCCCAAACTAAATATATCAACTTCTAAAACCTGCAGGGGGTCGGCCTTAAAAGTCAGCCGAAATCTCCATTCCCACCTCAACACACAGAGAACCGAAGGCGGAGCTACGGTGGCACACGGAGGACCTTTATAAACCACGAATTACTAATATATCAAAATGCGATTAGCTTTCTTTCCCTCCACCCCCCCCCCTCCCTCCCCCTCCCAGAGAACAGAGTTGACTCCTGGTAAACACAGAGGTCTAAACGCCCCCACTCTCCCCTCCCTACACCTCACTGTTCCACCGACAATACAAGATTTCTTAGTTTAATTCATGGGTTTGTTTGTCTTCCTTAGCTAAGTCTTGCGGTGTTGTGTTTCTTCAGTACACGAAAGGATGGTGAAGAAACGGTACAGTAAGCACGGGGTTTTAAACTGTGTGTGTGTGTGTGTGTGTGTGTGTGTGTGTGTGTGTGTGTGTGTGTGTGTGTGTGTGTAGCTACCTTGCTCCTTTCACCCTTTTCTTACCTCTTTTGTTCGCTATTTTCTTCCACCTTCTCTTTTTTTTTTGGCGTTTTTTTCCCGCACGCACTTTCCATTTTATTTTTGTGTTTGCCTCTCCCGTGCCACGCTCTTCTTCGCCTTTTACACACGAAGGGAAAAATGCAGTCTGTAATCTTCTTCAGTCTGGGGAGGGAGTGGGGGGGGGGTGTTACTTCCTCGTTCTCTGGCTCTGTGCAGTTCTCTTCCACACTCTCTCCAGTACACAGAATTTCTCTAACTAAGGGAAAGACTCACAGGATAAGTAAGGTGTATCTATACGTTTATCTCTTGCAAAAACTCTCAATCACGAATGGGTAGCCACATTATCAGCAAGGACATGATATGAATTACATACACTTAACATGCTTAGATATATACATGTAACTGAAACTTTGGTTTTTTTTTTTTTTTTTTTTTTACTAGCGGTATATAAGAATGAAGGCTTCTGTGTGCATATTTACCAGCTCTGTCCCCATGATACACAGCACTGCTAATCTTCCATATGCACTACACTACAACTATATATATATATATATATATATATATATATATATATATATATATATATATATATATATATCACAAATCCCACATAAGACCCTCCAAACAGCAAGAGTCTTCTTTTCGTCTTACAATGTACACATTTCCGGTTCTTTATATAAAAAGCATTATCTGACTTGGCTTTTTCCTCTTCTACCACCATCAACTTCGTATTCGTATCATTCACTTGCGTTTTCATGTCTTTATTAGGATAATTTTCTTTACAAGACGCTCTCCTTCCTCCACACCCTCCTCGTAATCCTCTTTTTACAAAGAAGAATTTACTAGGTTGAAGCACAAGAGTAAAATTTTTAAGGAGGGAAAGAAGGATAATGATGGTGATGAGGGAGACGTGGTGGGAAAGTAGAAGGAAGTAAAAGATCACCTACTGTAGGAGGAAGGAAGGGCAGTTACTGTAGTTACTTTAAGAATATATATATGTATATATATATATATATATATATATATATATATATATATATATATATATATATATATATATATATATATATATATATATATATATATATATATAGAGAGAGAGAGAGAGAGAGAGAGAGAGAGAGAAAGAGATTCCTTCCAAGCAGCAAGTCTTAAACTCATGAACGTTTGGAGATGAGCCACAACCAATCCAACTACCCACCCGGTGCTCCAAGAGAATACAAAATCGGTTAAGCTCAGCATTCTACCCAATTTACGTTTGTCTTGACGTACACACACGTCACACAGGACATACTTGTGCCAGGTGCAGTAAGGGCAAATACATTAGTACCTTATGCTGAAACAAACACTCCAGAATGGGTATTTTAAATAAGATATTTTCTCACGCTTTCAGACCCGACAATGTCACTCATGCCGTCGATTATACTTCAAGATATTACAGTTCACTTCAAAAGGGCTTCATATTTGCATGCATATACATAGATACACACATAAATACATACATACGTACATAACATACAAGTAGGTCTACATATGCATGTACAGTACGTGGAAGCACTTGTTTGCTTGCTTGTGTGTGTGTGTGTGTGTCGGCATCAAGGGAGACAGGTCAGCACTCCACGTCACGGGCCAAGCTAACATCTGTTTTCATAAGGTTGTTTGCAAATCACTCACGCCCCCGACCACTGAGACCCCGCAGACGTGAGGGAGGACGCCGGCAGGAGGGTAATGATTAAGAAACAGTGGTGGAAGGAATAAGTAAGTAGAATACAAAGGGATTACAAAGGAAATCAAACGGCAGCAGTTTTATTAGTTCTTACGAGGCTGAAGAGTTGAGAGAAGGTAGGAGAGAGAATGATGCTTGTAGGGAAAGTTGGAGTGATAGAGGTTAAGATAAAAATGGAAGGGGGAGGAGGTGTTAGGATTGATTGATTGATTGATATTAGGCGCCGCAAAAGCGGTTCATATAGCGCCAGAGAAAGGTGATAGAGAGATGTGACAGCAAGCAGAAAGGAAATAAAATGAAAAGAGGCATAGTTGATGAACTGAAAGGGAGTGGCTGGGGCCGAAGGGGCGCCAAGACCCTTAAAATATTGCTCACATCACTGCAGGCAATACTCCCCTACGTGGGGAGGTGTTAGGAAAGAAAACTAACGAAATAGAAAGAGAAGACAAATATGGATGACGGTGAGATTAGGAATACATGAAAGACAGGATGATGGGAGAAAAATGAGAGTAAAGAAGTGAACAAAATGTGGTTGGAGGAGATTTCCTCATAAGAAAACGGATTATATGAAGATGAAGAGAGCAATTAGAAAGGGAAAAGAAAAGAGGGAATGAAGTACAGGAGGAATAACTAGCAAAGAAAATAGAATGAAAACAATGAAGGATGAAGGAAAGGTTGGCAGCAATGTTGTAATAGTCTAGACAGGAATAATGATGGAGTAACATAATTTGGCAAAGGTCATTCATCATACACATAAGGAAACAGCTTCAGAATACTTGGGTATAAGTGACATAAAGAAGAAAACGATATGGAAGGAAGATTTAAAAAAAAAAAAAAAAAAAAAATAAAATAAAATAAATAAATAAATAAATAAATAAATAAATAAATAAATAAAAATTATCCGAGGAAATCTGACAGTGTAGTGGGAATCGGAAAGGATAAAAGAGGAGGGACGAGTAGCAGTCAAGGAGTAAAAACTAATAAAGGGAAGGATGAAAGGAGATAATACCACAGACTATTATTACCCCTCCCCTCCTCACCACCTCCTTTCCCTGCTCCTTCCTTCCAAATATATGAAAGAATAATAATAATAATAATAATAATAATAATAATCGTCTCCTTCTTTGTATACCATTGTTACGTTCCTTTACAACTCTAACTAACATATTGGTCCCATTTTATTATTACAGAAAGGTACAGACAGCATCTGATTAAATTTATATATTACTTGTATAGCTTGGTTTTAGATAACATGTATTTCTTTGCAACTTTCCTATGAAAATGTAGAGTTAGGTTTTCATTACTGCATGGCATATATTTTTTTCTGGCAGCTTCGGGGGTTGGCTGAGTTCGGTGGGTAGGAACCCTCTACTTTTCTATAGTTTTTCCCCATCATTGGTTAGCATAGCTTAATTAAAAGGTTTCGAATTAATCAGTAAGACTATTGCAGCTTGTATATTCTTATCATTTTCTGTCTTTTTTCCTCCCCCTGCTCTTCCCAGCTTGCATATTTTTCACATCCTTCACTCTCTTCCTCCATGGTCCTTCTCTTCTTATTTATCTTGTCCTCCTCCTCTTCCTCCTCCTCCTCCACTCGAGTGAAGACTAAAGAGAATTCTTTATTACTACACGTTCCAAGTCCTCTTACCGAGACGAGAAAAAATAATCTATTCAGCAAAACTCACCTTAAAATATACGTCTTGCATAAAATATTTAATTTTTATTTTTGCCATACAGGAAAAACTTTCCATAGACAAAAATCTGGTTTCCTGCTGATATATATACCTAAATATTTGTCCGTTTCATAAGTATATAGAGATAAAGCTTACATAAACCAATCATTATATGCTTTCTTTCTTGATGAAGCATTAACTAAATATCCACAGCCAATATAAAAAAAAAATCCTAGTCTAGTAAAGGATTGGCTGGCATTACCTTTACTACTATGAATTGCAAACAAGAAAAAATATATATACTTTATGAAAAAAAAAAAACTACTAAAGTGTACAATGTAACGCCAAGAAAATGTACGAGCGAAAAAACGTGAGGTACGAACTCAATGAACACCACTCAAGAATATTACAAGACGTTGAATATTTCTCTGCCTCCTCGCACGTATTAGCTAAGTGCCTCCCCGCTGAAAGAAACACGAGTAAGGCAGTCAGTGGCATTTAATGCATTACCTGTCGGAGCACCCCTGGGAACTTCAAGCAAAACTATGCCCAAGCCAAGCCAAGCCACAACACTCAAGGATTTCCATTCACATGTACTTCCAGCCACACTCCAAAATTATCACTCACATCTCAGGAATTTCTGTAACATCCAGGGGTCCCTAGCTAAAAGAGTGAACTTTTATAAATCACACACCATAAATCCCAGCCCCTGTATAGGATTTTCAGATACACCTCTGAATCCCCAGTCCCATCCCAGGAACTAGCAGGAATCCCCACCGCTAGCCAGCCACACCCCAGGATTCCAACACGTACCCTGGGAGCCCAAACATGATCCTGCCGAAGCGCCAACTAACCACAATCCTCCTCCTCAGCTGTCGGCGTGGATGGAATACCTGATGTGGCCTGACGCGGGCAACTTAAAAGAGAGGATAAACAACAGCAACCTTTCCTGGCATTGTTTACTGGGTGTGGGAGTGGTACAAGAGGAAGGGGAGTGAGGAGTGCGGACGCGTAGGGAGTGGAGTGGCGGAGACAAGGAGTAGTTGACGGAGAAAGGAAAGGAATAGGTGTGACAGGGAAGGGAAGGGAAAGGGATAATTGTGGACTGTGGACAAAGGGAAGAGGAGTGTGGCATGAAAACAAAGAGTATTATTATGGGGCAAGGATGGTGAAAATGGGAAATGTGGAGGAGAGAAAGGAAAATAGGAAGATGAAGGAAGGAGAACAGGTGACAGATGAGAAATGGAAATAGGGAGTGGCGTGGTAGAAATAATAATGGTAAAGGTGTACAGAACAGAGAGGAAGAAATGGAAAAAAAGTAAAAGAAGGAATAGAGGAGGGAGGGACAAGAAGGTCAGCAATGAGGCAACGGGAAGAACAATCAGCTTACCTCATATTGTAAGTTGTCATCCACACCTTGGCTGTCCAAAGCGTCCTTTTGTGTGGTGTTAGTGTTGTCGTTGTCGTTGTTGCTGGTGTAGTGAGTATTGGTGACTACTTGGTGAAAACCGTCCCTCTTTTTCTTCCCCTTCTTCCTATTCTTAGGTTTCTTTTTTCTGTCGGCATCTTCCTCGTCGCTTACAAATAACCCCATCAGCCACTTCTCAATCTCGATGGTCATCACGGGAAGCTGAACACCAGAGGGACGCGGAAATCCAATCTTGCCAGCTTCCTGAGGCGTGAGTCGGCCCCTGTCGTGTCTGGCGTCGTCCAAGGGGTCGGAATCGAAGGTGTGTCGGGATGGCGGATAGTTGTCGGGTCTGGTTGGGGTCCTCCCCCCAATACCCCTCAGCTCTAGTCCTCCTCCCCCTCTTCCCTCTCCATTCCTTTCTCTTCCTCCTCTCTCTACCTCCACACACCCCCACCACCTGCCCGGGTGGTATCCTCGCAGCATCTCATTGTCATTCACGTTGCATCCTTCCATCTGATTGTGGCCAGCCGGGATGTGGCATCCGTCTCTTATCTCATTAATGTAGGGAGACCCTTCGTTCAGACCCGCCCACGAGCTACCACCACCACCACCTCCTTCACCTCCTTCACCTCCTCTACATTCCTCTCCCCAATACTTTCTTCTTTCATCTACTCCTTCAGTAACAAGGCAAGCACCACCACTACTGACTTCCCCGGCCACCGTGACCCCATAACAAGAGACATCACATTGGTACTGCACTCCCTCTCCTTCAGCACCTGGTACCTCCTCCTCCTCATGTTCTTCCTCGGTCCCCCAGTGCCTTCCCTCCTCTCCTATCCTGTCTTCACACTGCAGGAGCCGAGGAGGGTGGGAGAGGAGGGCGAGAGGGTGTGCCTCACTTGACCCCACCTCTACACTCCCTCCATCAGAAGGATCAAGGTAGCTAGGGGAGGAAACGCTGGGGGCGCTGGGATCCTGCTGAATATCACATGACATGACTGCTGCTGCTGTTGATGATGATGATGATAAGGAAGGCACTAAAAATGAATACTGGCACTTTCGAGTTCTTACTTTCCTTTGCTCTTTTCTGTATATATATCCCTTCTCTTTTCTGTTTATATCCCTTCTCTTTTCTGTATATATCCCTTCTCTTTTCTGTATATATCCCTTCTCGATTTTTTCTTTTCTATAATACCCTCCTTTCCTTTATTTTATTACTCTCCACCCTTTTTAATCCACTACTTTCTTTTCTCTCTTATTTCTTTATTTTACCTCACTTTTGCACTTTTTCTTGTTTCATACTTTAACTTTCATTTCTCCCTTCATATTTCTTCACCTTATCTCATTGTCCAGAAGAAAACAAATTAACCATATATATTTTCAAGGTAAACTGTGATTACATTATTACTGAAATATAATAACTGCAGTGCAAGAAAGAAACAAGACGGGTGAATTATATTTTTTGCCTCATTTAAAATTCAGTTTGTTGACAACTTACTACTCACAACACAACACATTACAGAATTGTTCGTGCAAGTCAGAAATCCCACTATAATATTATTTTCCTGAAAGACGAAAAACATACACATAAATGCATGTGTAAAATGTTAAAAGTAATAATGAAATACGGCGCCACTTATAAATCATGTTAACACTGGCCTTCGGCACCAAATATATAGCTTCATATTTCTCAAATGATTTGCAGCGTTTTTAAAACTTGTAGCCAAGTGGTTTCTAAGAGTTATGAATTTTACTGAAATGCAACAGTGACAGCGACGGTGAGAGGTACATATTGTTTAATAATTATTATCACCATCGTATACTTTAATTTGTTTCTAAGTTATTTATCATATATTTCTACTTCCTATAATATATATATTCTCTTTCTTTTAAATGCTGTATCTTGATTGGAGCATCCAATCAATCATTATATATATATATATATATATATATATATATATATATATATATATATATATATATATATATATATATATATATATATATATATATATATATATATATATATATATATATATACTGCAACAGTTCATTAAATTATGTACATCATTTTTCTTGAGATCAGAAGTTAAAAGTGTCACACATCAGTGCAACATTTCATATTCGTATTCCCACACTGTATTAAATTATAAAAAAATATTGTACAATAATTCAGTAATGACCTTCTTGTGTTCAGATCAAATACTGTAACTTGATAAAAAATAAATAATGGAATAACATTTTATAAGAGAATGATGATATAATGAAATATATAGATGCAAAGTCAAAAGTAACGGAGCAAAACAAGACATAGACACGAAAAATACGAGACAAGGCGACCATACCTCCAGGGGTAAGTACAATGTTGATTAATATGGAGCAACTGATTCCTCCAAACTATTCCAAGCAACAGGCCACCGTTATTTTTGTTAACCTGGTCCTGTTTCCTCACATACTTTGGAGGACTCAAGGCGCTCCCAAAGTACCAAAAAATACACTACCACACCATAAATGATTCTCACCGCAAAGGCAAGCAAACACGCACGCACTCACGCACTTACAACCTCACCCTGATTCCCTCACTCACAAGCACACCCACACAAATTACCAACACAACAATAAAAACAAGTAAAATAACAACAACAATAACAATAATAATAATAATAATATCACAACCAACCAGACAACCAATCAGTCAACCAAATAATAATTGATAAAAGTTAAGAATCACACAAATGAACAACAAATATGAACAACAACAATAACAATAAAAATAACAACAATATTAACAATCCAATCAATCACTCAAACACATTATGATCATTATTATTAAAGAAACGCCAAGAAATCACACAAAACAGAAAAATATATTGGGATACTAACAAGACAAACAACAATAACAACAAACCAACCAATCAAAGTGTCCTTCATGCAGTCACTTTCATTGCAAACACTAAACAGTCACAGGAATCTAGTAAAAATTTCAGGGCATCTTTTATATCTGAGTGATTGTGGAAGGATATTGATTCCTCCAAACTATGCTATGAAACGGAATAGCTTCGTATGAGATGTGTATTATTAGAGTGTATGGAGGACTGTGTATGCTCCAACTGGTCCCACAAAAGGGCTAATTACCTTACGAATATTAAATAGCACAACAAAAAAATGTGAAACACAAGCACACTTATTTACACCCGTTATAAAAATCCGAAAGCTGACTACCCCGCCCTGAAGCACATAATATAGAAACATAAACTCGAGGCATAACTCTGGTAGAAATAGGAGAAACATTTTCAGACTATTTATCAACCATTATCTCTCTCTCTCTCTCTCTCTCTCTCTCTCTCTCTCCTCTCTCTCTCTCTCTCTCTCTCTCTCTCTCTCTCTCTCTCTAACAAGGATACGAAGAAACTGCCGGATACACCAGCATGCTCTACGCATACAAATATACTCACATGAACAATCAAACATACACACATGAGCAATCAAACATACACACGCGGAAACCCCATGGAGACAAAACACACACACACACACACACGGAAAACAACAAAACAAACACACGCACTCGGACACAAATACACACACACACACACACGGAAAAACAACAAAACAAACACACGCACTCGGACACCAATTCACACACACACACACACACACACACACACACACACACACACACCGGAACCCACCATTAGGGCCACAACAGAACACACGCGGAAGGAGAACACTCAGAGGCACATTTCACGGTAGCTGCTTTTAGTTTGGCTTCTTTCCACCCACACATTTCACCCTTCACATTACACACTAGCCACACTACGCACGCACTATCGTCGTCCAGTACCATAGCCACGGTAAGCACGAGGTCCTGTCATCGAAGGCACCACAGAGTTCAAGCACAGGTCGCTATACAGGATCCGTGGTATTCCCTTCAAGGCGTTGATAATTCGACTCTGTACAGCTCTAAATTTGCTCCCAGAGAGGAAATGTGTGCAGAACCCTTAGGGGTATATTGGAGTGAGTATGATGCGTGGTGGTGGTGGTGGTGGTGGTGGTGGTAGAGAAGTTAGATGTTGGGAAAAGGGTTGAAATAATTGCTTTGGTAAGAACAATCGGAGGTAATGAGCAGCAGAGAGAGAGAGAGAGAGAGAGAGAGAGAGGAGAGAGGAGAGGAGAGAGAGAGAGAGAGAGAGAGAGCAGAGAGAGAGAGAGAGGAGAGAGATGATATGGATAGATTTTGCTTTGTGCCTTGAGAAGAGAAAGATTTGGTGTTTGGGATAGGAAGAGTATATGCAAGAGGGCTGAACGAAAATATTGGCTGAGTGAAGTTTGAGTTAAATGGCAACAGTTGTTAAGTCGAGGGAAGGAAAGTTCTGTGCTAAGAGATAAGACCTTGGGCAAGGAATGGAATGGACAGGAATGAAGGGCTTGGAATGAAAGTAAAATGGATGAAGGAAAGAAATGGATTAATAAGACAGAGCTGGCGAGGATGAGTTAAAGGAGAGAGGGATTTGGAGATGGTGTTATGGGATGGGACTGGAGAAAGGGGAAGGACGGAATAGGGAATCACGAAAGAGGAGTAAGAGGACTCAGAGAAAAGAAGGAGAAGGAGACGGTGGCAGGGACTAGAGGATTACATCAAGCCTCGGGATTTATGTAGATTATATCTGAAATGCACTGATGAGGGAAAAGGAAGAATAGAAGGTGGAAGGAAGGAAGGAGGAAGAAGGAAAGGAAGAGAGGAAGAAGGATGAAAAGAAATGAAGGATAGATGGATTGACGGAATGAAAGAAGAAAGGAGAGACTTAAAAGCAAAGGAAAAATTAATGACATCATGTGAAGACAAATTCATATATAATAACAAGAGATTATTAACACAGCATTGGGCAGTGGAGGTTCTTAAGAATCAGAGGAGAATAAGAATAAGAATGCTAATATATCTTCCACTTCATCTTTTTCAATTTCTTCCCCAACCTCTGCCTTCCTCTTTGTATTCCTTCTCTCCCCCAATTAATTTTCCTTGTACAGCCACAATCAAATATCCATCGACACTTTCCTTCCAGCGTAGTAAATATCTTGGTAATAAAAATACAACACACATATAATTTTGCAGCACCTCATAATAATAATTGAGGGGGTTTTGTTGACATAAGGTGTGGTATGATTATATTTTGATACGATACGGATTTATTTTCACGATGGAAGAGAAGTGTTGGTGGTTATTTAATTGTGGCTGTACTTACTAATCATTATCGACCCCTTTCTCTTATTCTACCTCTTCCCTCTTACTTTTCCTTGTCCTCCTCCTCCTCCTCGCCCTTCCCATTTTCAAGGTTACAATTGGCCTTCCTGACTGACTCTCCTCCATATCCACGTGTCTCCGTTTTTCTCATCTTTTCCGGCTTTTATCACGCCACTTAGAGTTCCCTCGTATTATTCTATTTAACCACAGTTCCGTTTCTCTTTACTTAGTAGGATATAAATATTTCTCTCTCTCTCTCTCTCTCTCTCTCGTCTCTCTCTCTCTCTCTCTCTCTCTCTCTCTCTCTTTCTTCCATTAGTTGTAGCCTCACCGATTCCAGCCCTGAACGATTCTCTCATTCCCTCCTACACACAGTTAATCCTTCCACACAACTTTCCTTCCAGCATTCATTTACGCCCTTCTTCCCTCCTCTCTTTTGTTCCCTCTCTCGATTTATGTTCTTCCTCTTCCTTCTCTTCCTTCCTCTCCCTAACCATCATCATTATCATTATCCTCCGACTTCTCTTCCTCTCTCCATCTACTCTCTCTTTATTTCCATTATTTTTGTTATCATTATTCTCCCTCTCTTCCTCCTCCTTTCTCTCTCTTTCCAATACTATCATTACTCTCATTACCCTCCTACTTCTCCTCCCCCTCCTCCTCTTCCTCCTCCTCCTCTATTTCACCTTTCCTTTTCACCTCTCCATGCCTCCCTACCGACCAGAAGCAGACAAACTATATCCGTGATGTCCATCTGTTCCCGAGGCAAGAGAAGGAGGGAGAGAGGCAGGAGATGGAGGAAGAGGAGAGAGAAGAAGAAGGAATGCGAAGGAGATGTAGAAGATGGAAGGGGGGACGTAAAAAAAGAAGGACGAAAGGCAGGAGAAAGGATAAACAAACGAGGAAAACGGGAAAATTAAGAAGAACAGGCAGAGGGCAGTGACATGAGAAGAGAAAATTGCGAGAAAAAAAAGAAAATATATATATATATAAGGATTTTCAGACAACAAGGGGAAGAACAGGGAGGAGAGGAGGTGAGAGGCGTTAGGCATGGATGGGGGGGGGGGGAAGGAGAGGAGGAGAGGTTGAGAAGAGAATAGACAGGAGTGGATGGGAGGGGAAGGCTATAAAGGAAGGAAGGGAGGGAGGGAGGAAGGAAGGAAGGAAAAGGCAGGGTTAAGCTCCCTATTATGCCCGCTGCCTCTGAGTAAATATTTATTCTCTTTATTCCATCGTCCTGTTCTCCTCCCCGTTTGTATGTTCCCGTTTTGTCTGACTCTTCACTTGCCATGCGTACGTTCTGTTATACTCCGTTACTATTATGATGGAAACATTTTAAGGGGTAATATATATACTCTCATTACATTAGAACGCCTTGATTCCTCCAAAGTATGCCAGGAAACAATACTAGATTAACAAAATTAAAGGTGACCTGTTGTTTGGAAATGTTTGTAGGAATCAGTTGCTCCAGATATTCTCTATAGTTTTCAATCACTTAATAAGTCTCGCCTTTTTAACGTACTTACAAATGTTAATTTGTTGACATCGTTTTTAAATTTCGTTAATTCTTATTTTACTTTTAGAGTTCATTTATATTACTTTGTTTCTCTCTCTCCTTATACCAATGGTCCTATTCCTAATTATTATCATGATGTTCTTACTTTTAGCTATTTTTCTTTCCCTTATTATTCGTTTATGTCTTCTCATTTTAGACTCTCACTCGCCCATTTCTCCTTTTTCCTTCCACTCCTCAATTCTCCTATGCTATTTCGTGGTTGTTTTCTCCTGTTCATATTTTCCTATTAATTTCTTTATCCTCTTATACCGTCTTCATTTTCTCCTCCTGCTCCTCCTCTTCCTCTTTTCCTGCCTCCTCCCCATCCACTTCCTTTACTTCCACCTCATTATCTCGCATCTCCTCATCCTCTTCCTCCTCATTTTCAACCTCTTCTTCCTCTGGCGACGCATCTGGTACCCTACATTCTCTCCTCCTCCTCTAGCACCCGCCCCTCCATTCCCTCCTCCTCCTCCTCCCCTCTCCTCCTCTTCCTCTTCCTCTTCCTCTTCTTCTCTCCTCCTCCTCCTCCACCTCCTCCTCCTTCCCATTTTACGAGAGAGAATTAATTTCAAGGCACGACAAGGCAGGGTAAAGGTGGCAGTGAGGCTAATTCTTCACAGTCACAGCTCCCCTTTTTATCTTTCTCTTCCTTCATCCAATCTTTCTCCATTTTCCTCTTTCTTGACGTTCAGTGATTTTTTTTTCTTCCGACATTTTTATTCTCTGGTTCCAAAATACACTATATGCTTTTCTCATTTTCCTCGTTTTCTACTTCAGTGATTTTCTCTCTTATATTCTTCTTCTCAATAGTGCTTTCTCTGTTACTTCAATTAATTTTACCCTATTCCATTGTGTAATTCAGTATATAATTTATATTTCCCAATTTCTCTCTTTGTCCTTTATCTTATCCATCTACATAATTATTTCGAGTCAAACATCTCATTTCCATCTGTAGTTTGTAGATTCCTTCCCAACTCCAACGCCGAGGACTTATCATTATTACTTTGAAATACGTTCTAGTTGTTGTTGTTTAGTTGTTGTTATTTGGTCATATAGCCTTTAGCATCCTATAGCCAAGGCCACAACTCATTGCAGGCTACATTTATAATATCCTGAATATCCTAATGTCTTTTGGTATTTCTCCAACTTCCAGCCCAATGTCCTCTTTCCTTTTCCGTCTTATTTGTTTATCCGTGCTCTTTTGACATCCTCGTTGCTCCTTTCCTTATATGAATCCTCTTTCTAATTTCTCCATCCACATTTATTTTACTGCTGCTCTCTTTTCCATCGATCTACTAGCTCCTCCTCTTTCTCCCCTTAACCCAATTCCCCCCCCCCCCTTTCTTCTGCTTTTTATCCACTCTTTCCTTCTTCTCCTCCTCTTCCTCTTCTTCTTCCTCCTCCTCCTCCTCCTCCTCCTCCTCCTCCTCCTCCTCCTCCTCCTCCACAATTTCCTTTTCCCTCCTCTTGTTCTTGTTCCACCTCCTCTTCATCCCACCTCTGTGAAACCGTTGCCAAGTGTGTGAGAATTTACTCCAACAACTTCCATCAGTTTAATCGGGCGTGTGAACCCGTGGGTCAGGCAGGCGAGGTTCTGAGAGGGGGGAGGGGGGGGGGGGGCAAGCTGCGGGGGTGATTATTAAGGTGTGGGGTATAGCGTAGGTAAATCTGGAGCAACGGATTCCTCCAAACTATTCAAGCATCAGAACACCATTATTTGTGTTCATTTTGGTCCTGTTTCCTGGCATACCCTGGAGGGGAAACAAGGCACTCCAATGTAAGAAAAGTGAATTATCCCTTAAGGCGAGTAACTCTGGACTGTAAATTGGAACTTCTATGGAATCCTCCAAAATAAGACGCAAAACACAGATCCCCTATTTTATAACACTGAGGGTGATTTGGTTTCCTGGGGGAGTTTGGAGGAATTGGTAACCCTCTAAATGACCAATAAGAGGCTCTCCCTTTAAGACCCAGGTCACGATCTTCGCCCGGGCCCAGGGAGGGAGGGAGGGAGGGAGGGAGGGAGGGAAGGGGGGAAGGGGGGAACGGGGGAGGAAGAGAGGGAGGGAAGGGGGGAATAAAACAGGATCATACTAAGGAAGTATACATAGAAGAAGAAGAATACACAGAAGAAGAAGAATACACAGAAGAAGAAGAAGAATACACAGAAGAAGAAGAATACACAGAAGAAGAAGAATACACAGAAGAAGAAGAAGAAGAAGAAGAAGAAGAAGAAGAAGAAGAAAAAGAAGGAAAAAAAAAAAAAAAAAGGCCGGTGAAAAATAATTTGATGCGTAACATAACAATTATGTTTTTGTTTTTCTGTGCGGGTTTTCTGAGCGATTTTCACTGGATTGCAAAGAGCCGGATTATCAACATACTCTAAAGAGCTTCGGAAATTATAAGGCAAAACAGAACTAAACAATTCATGTGAACGCCTAAATGAAAGATGGTGAGTGTTTGGCAATGTGTTGTTACAAGAGGAGGTAAATAAATAAAAAAAAACTAGGTAGCAGTTTCGGCAACCAAGTGAAATAACAGAAAAGAGGAAACGTCGTAAAACCACAGGAAATCTCTCTTTATGGCGAAAGAATGACGATAGAGTCAAAGAGTTGGAATTATCATCAAGTGTTTTGTGCCGTGTGTTTTGTGCCTGTGTGGTCTTTGTGTGTGTGTGTGTCTTTGTGTGTGGTGTGTGTGTGTGTGTGTGTATGTATGCGTGTGTATGCGTGCTGTGTGTCTGGTGATGTGTGTGAACGTCTGTGTGTGTGTGTATGTGTGTGTCGAGGCAAACAGACAGGAAGCGAGGAAACCAGACGCCATCAACAAAGCGCAATAAGAGGCGATATAGTCGTGAAAAAAAAAAGAGAACGACAGGAGAATATAAACTGTTTGGATAACACACATTACACCCCTATTGCTTTGCAGCCCCAGGCTTCCTTCACGGCAGCGGAGGGTGTGGAGCTGAGGTTAGGTTTGGGGGACAGGAAGATATGTGTCATCGAGAGACCTCTGATGGGAAATTATTACACATATATTATATACGTATGCAAACAGTATCCTTCTACCTCTCTCTCTCACTCTCTCAACTCTCTCTCTCTCTCTCTCTCTCTCTCTCTCTCCTCTCTCTCTCTCCTCTCTCTCTCGGCTCTCGCACGTCTCTCCTCTCTCTCTCTGCTTCTCTCTCTCTCCTCTCCTCTCTCTCTCTCTCTCTCTCTCTCTCTCAGGGTAGATTGAGCAAGGGTGGCGGATATTATTGCCGCGACAAGAAAATTGCGTATCGGAAGTGCAAAACAACTCAACTTGTATACATAACTGCACACGTCATACCCGCTCATCCTCCCTCATCCACCAACAACACTTTCTTCCAGTACGACACTACGTAATCAACAGTGTCGCGCGTTCCAATATTGACGACCAACAACAGTCAGTAAGCCAAGAAGGTGTCTTTCAGTCAGTTCTCTGGCGTTTATACATATTACTTTTCTTATTGAATGTTGTTGAGGCGTATAGAATATAATTAATTAAGGTGGGGTTGGAATCACTCGCTGAGTGGGGGCTTCGGTAATAATTTTCTGGCTGAATCTTGAGAACCTTATATAGTTGTGGTGTGATGAGAGGGCCGACTTGATATTATAATGCTTCAGAGTTGACATTAATTATACATACGAAAGACGTTCAGAGATCAATTTATATTATGTGGGCGAATTAGAGGGCTACTGATTCCTCCATTATAAACCAAGAAACAGAATTCGAAGGTGCTAATCTGTTTCCTGGCACAGTGTGGAGGAATCAGTTGCCACCTTGTTCATCCATAAGAGGGGAATACGGTATTGGTAAAATCTGGAGCAACTCTTTCCTCCAAATTATTCCAAGTACCAGGCCACCAATATTTGTGTTAATCTGATCTTGAATCCTGGTATACTTAGGAAGAATCAAGGCGCTCTAATGTACCAAAAGTGTACCATCCCCTTATCAGATGATCCCTTTATAATACGCCAACATGTGCCTAGCGTTCGTTGGTTGGTTGGTTGATTACTTGTAATGGAATTTAGCCATAGGTACCACAAGGGAACCATTTGGCCAGAATACCAAGAGGAGCGGAAGGTTTAAAAGGAAGTAGTTATGCGACCTCATTGTCATTGTCCTACATTAGACCATGTTGGGGAAGGGTTAAAGGGAGAAACTCTTGTCGGGTAAATTAGAGGGTTATACTGAAGTCCTCCAAACTATGTGACGAAACAGATCCCCTTTTATAGAGTAACACTGAGGAGGACGTGTTTCCTGGAAGTGTCTGGAGGAATCGGTAGCCTTCCAATTTACCAAAAAGAGGTTCTCTCCATAAGTGGGGAGGATGTGGCTTAGCTGGCCAATTATCTCGGTGCTGGCCGTTATGAGGAAGGCAAGGGAGTTACATGTACACAAACACTCGCACCGCACATACAGATACACATTTACATATACTTCAGTGTTATACACGTATTCACGCATATGTATACTTACGCACACACAAACACTCATACACACTTACACACAGATACTCACACACTATCCAAGCATACATAACTGTCTACTTCCATCTACGTTCACCTGTTTTACCTCATGTAGTGCATTGTATATCTTATGTTTGAAAAAAATACGCTTGTTTATTCGAATGTGTGAGTGGAGCAATGCGGTATATTTATGTGTGAATGTGTGTGTACAGTTACGAGCACTATTAAGTATACGGCTTTGGTTGAAGCTTTGAAGCAGTCCAATTCACCAACGAAGTAATTCCAATGGAGATTTTATTGTGCATTTATTTACTGTATCTAAGTATTCAAAGTACACCTGAATACTTATTAGTGGTCGTGACTGTACAAGGCTGCTTTCGTGTTGTGTCAGAGTTTGGCTGTGTACATAATGTTCAAATACAGTATACTTGTATTTATGTGTACTTGCATTTGGTTTATGTGGGTGTGCAATATCTTGTGTATGTATCTTTTATATTGTGTGTGTTTATGCGTGCATATCATTGACGCGGGCTCGTTCATACGCAAATATATCTATGAACAAACTTTCAGTGCAAAGATGCAACTACATGAATGGGTCATTGTGTATACGTGTACGTAATTGTGTGTGCATGTGTGTATAAATAGGCAAGAACTTGTGTGGAATGTGTTTATACTTATGCGTGCGTATGTGTGTGTGTATGTGTGTGGGTTCTATATGAATATGGGTGTGAATATGGATGTGAATATGGATGTGAATATGGGTGTGTGGGAATATTATGTAAGTCAATGTGTGTACATGAGAGAGTGTGTGCCTGCCTGTGTGCCTGCATGTGTATATTTGCATGTGTGCACATGTCCAGAATACCTGGCTGCTCGTGTTTAATCTACGTGGCGTTCCATCACTGTGACAGCAACAGGTGTAACGTCCCTTCACTCTCTTTCACTACTAACTCCCTCCCCCGTCCCTTCCATCCTGCCGGTCCTATCTGTTTCGTGTGGGGGGGGCCGAGCTGGGTGTGGGAATATGGAGGTTTTAATGGTAAAGTGTGGACCTTGGTACAAAAATCTTCAAGGAAATTATAAAGGCCGTGAGGATGACTATGGTTACAAGCGGGCATTCTGAGGCATGGAACGGGAGGCTGCAAGATATAAGTAAAAAAACTCTTGATGGGTAAACTGGAGGACTACTGAAGCCTCCAAACTATGCTAAACAACAGATACCCTCTCAGTAACATTGAGACGGAGTTTGTTTTGTGGCATAATTTCGGAGGTATCATTAGGATTCAAAATTACCAAAAGGGGGTTCTTCCCTTAAGTAGGAAGAATGAAGCTGGGGTTGTGCAGGAGAAGACTGGGGCATTATTACCATGGGAATTACTGGACTGGGGTTTGTTGCTCCCTTTCTAAAAGCAATGTGTATTGGCATCTTGTAGGGGAAATTAGACGCGAGTTTGGACTTTTGCCTTTGGCACTTAATTTTCCCTCTGCAGAGAAAAAAATAAAGTCTCTCAGTAAATCTTTTCAGTAACTTTGTTTCAAAACCCCGATGTTGCATTGCTAGCTGGTTTTTAATATTCTGTAAAAAGGAATTCATGACTGTATTTCAGACAATTCTTTGTATGGTTTCATCATGAACGGTATCAATTGATGGTGCTGAAGAGCAAGATACTTATAATGGATTATTATTGTTATTATTATTATTATTATTATTATTATTTTTCATCACCGTAACGATAAACCTCATCATCTCACTTTACCAGAGATTCGTCAGAAGCAGAGAACTTGTGCTGGAGACTGTAGCAAGCCCCTTGGCAAGAGGTACACCCGAGTCGGGAGTTAAACTATCCTGCCACGTCACCGGCACAGGCACCCCCTCTGGTCAATGACGTGTAAATGACGTCACCGCCCCGGGAGATGACACACCAATTATAAATGTTCCCGTGGAGTCCTTCCTTCATCTCTAGAGCCTCAGCCAATCCCTCAGTAGCTCTCTTATATATAAATATATTTTTAACCAAGAGTGCAAAGGGAAGAAAAAATAAAAATGGTACGTAGAGAAGGAAGGGATGGTGGGTGGGTGAAAGAGAAGAAAGTGATGGAGTATAATATATGGATGTGTTGTATGGAGTAAGTTGATTACTTTTCATGTTGGGCTACTTTTGGGGATACCTTATCTATATACCGTCGGCGTATTTTACGTGTGTACCTCCATGTGTGTATTATCAGTTAGTTTGTGTTTTCTTCATTGCACACTTACTCCCTTTCATCCTTCCCTCCTTTCTTCCTAAGCACGCGTCTCTTACCCACACAAAGACCTACACATTCTGTCCTCTCCACTACTTTATTTTATTTTATCTTTTTTTCACAACTGTTGTATGTATCTTTTCTACTCTTATCTCTCCTTTCTTTCGTATGCTTACAGTGACATTTTCCCTATCCCTATGACAGATTTCTCAAGTCTCCTTCTCCACATCTCTTTATATATACTAACTACCAGAGGATGATGGTCAGTTTCGCGAGCCAATACCCTCACTAGATCCTCTTGGTAATCCTTCTATGTAACCCCCATGAACCTGATGAATAGGAGTGTTTGTCATGCCGAAGCCTAAAGTGTCGTGAAACCGTCCTAGGAATTTATAGCCCTTGCGGTGTCTAAAAATAGTAGTTTTATACAATCTCCGACTTCTGAGGTAAGCTACACCTAT
>JAWQEG010007211.1:0-27500 GCA_033782935.1 Petrolisthes cinctipes
GAATGTTTACAAAAGTGTGATGATTACTGTTTGGAATGTTTACAAAAGTGTGATGATTACTGTTTGGAATGTTTACAAAAGTGTGATGATTACTGTTTGGAATGTTTACAAAAGTGTGATGATTACTGTTTGGAATGTTTACAAAGTGTGATGATTACTGTTTGGAATGTTACAAAAATGTGATGATTACTGTTTGGAATGTTACAAAAGTGTGATGATTACTGTTTGGAATGTTACAAAAGTGTGATGATTACTGTTTGGAATGTTACAAAAGTGTGATGGGGACATCCTAATGAACCAAACACATACTAATAATACTGGTGATGATGGTAGTGGGGGGGACTGGTGGTAAACTTTTGTCTCTTACTGGTGATGGTGATGGTGGTGGGGGAAGGGGGCTGGTAGTAAACTTTTGTCTCTTACTGTACACTGGTGATAATTATGACCGGTTGGTGTGTAGGCCATGCAGTGTGTATTTACGGGGTCATTGTTTATCACCTCAACTCTTTTCTTTCCGTATCTGTGTTCATTAGTGAAAGTGGCGGACCACTCGGGCAGCTTAAACTGGTCGCCTCCACTTGGGGTATATCGTCATGGCAGGTTTTCTGTTCCCGATGAATTATTTTATATTTGATATTTACGTGTGTGATCCATAGAGTTTGTGTTAAGGGACCCCTATGATGTAGTCAGAAAATTGGAGATAAATGAGTCCTTCAAATATTACCACGAAACACACACACACACACCTATATGGAAGGAACGTGTTTCGTGGCATGGTCAGGAGGAATTACAAGCCTTCATATATCCATACACGTTCACAGGGTTCTTCTTAATGTATATATTTGAGGTTCTGAAATATAATATACTGCCAGAGAACTGAATGATTGGCAATTAAAGCAAAAAAAACAAAAAAACACGATAGTTCATGTATCTAATTTATTTACTCTGCATAGAAGAGGCTAACTGGAAGACAATGTAAATATATGTTGGAGGATAGGAGGTGTGTGTTGCGTTAGGGTGTAAATCATTTTAATAATAGGTATTGTAAAATTCCATTGATTGTACTGTACACTACGGATACCTTTGAAGAAACCTGCACTTTCCATATTTTCTTTGGCATTCTTTGCTCAGAAAACTTAATAATGATAATAATAATAATAATAACAATATAATAACATTTATAATAAAAAATGATCAACATAATACTAATTGAAAACTAAAAAAACTAATTATAACTACCGTACTCATTACAATAACTGAAAACCTGTATTGCAGAAACTTGACAAGGACATCACTGTGGTTATTGATAAAATGATCAAAATAATGCATAATTATGTACTATAATAGTTTAATAGTATAATTATATATCTCTCATTGAGGAAAGGAGGAAAAATGTTTTACAATGCGGATGATTGTTGTTAAGTTTTATAGTTTTGGCATTTTTAGAGATAATGATTCATCCAAAGTGTTCCCAGCAACAAACAGACAGGCCTCCATTATTTTCGTTAATCTGGTCCTGTTTCCTGGCATACTTTGGAGGAATCAAAGCACTCTAATGTACACTCGCAATCCAAAATATGTATCCAGGCTTGCTTCGAATGGCCTGATCGAGTATTAAGCGAGCTCAAGCAATTATAAAACAGGATAAGCGTTGTAATTGGTTCGCTAGTATGTCAAATGATTCGAAACTTCAACAAGACCTGGAAACAAATATGAAACAGGATAAGCGTTGTAATTAGTTCACTAGTATATCAAATGATTCGAAACTTCAACAATTAAGACCTGGATACAAATATGAAACAGGATAAGCGTTGTATTTGGTTCACTAATATGTCAAATGATTCGAAACTTCAACAAGACCTGGATACAAATATGAAACAGAATAAGCGTTGTAATTGGTTCACTAGTATGTCAAATGATTCGAAACTTCAACAAGACCTGGATACAAATTTTGGATAGCGAGTGGTGTGCCAAAAGTATTCGCTCCCCTTAAATCTGGGTTTATGACTCGCTGATGATGCCATTTTAATATTAATGTGTTGTCTGATAATCTCGACAGTTTACAAATTACTCCGGTTAAACTAATTGAACGGCAATTACACGACTTTGATTTGTTTGTGTGTGTGTGTGTGTGTGTGTGCGAGAGACTATGTAAAACTTTATGTGTACGTGTACGTGTGTATGTGTGTATATATACGTGTTTGTGTGTGTGTGTGTGTGTGTGTGTGTTGTTATGCTTTTAAGAAAGTAGCTTTTAAACTCAAAATTATTCATTGTAAATATGTATTCGTCATATTGTTCTATTTTATTCACTGTTATTACCTGTGTACGTGTGTGTGTGTGTGTGTTGTGCTTTTACGAAGTAGCTTTTAAACTCAAAATTATTCATTGTAAATACCTATTCGTCATATTGTTCTATTTTATTCACTGTTATTTTCTACTTATATAACGTTTCGTGCGTATTATTGGTTCGTTTTAAGGACCCTGTGATTGTGTATTAAAATTAGATGCTTCTGATTCCTCCTGACTATGCCACGAAACAAGCTCCTTCCATATAGGTAGTGTTTCGTGGCAATATTTGAAGGACTCATTTACCTCTAATTTCCTCCTGACTACATCACAGGGTCCCCAAATATTGAGAGAGAAGGAAAATAGTTTGATTACACTTGAAGCAATTCTTCTTTTAATATATATATATAAATCTATTTCCCTTCCTTCTTCTTTAGCTCCTACCCACACCTCCATCCTTAACTATCTGTCCCTCACCTTCCTTTTCCACCAAGCTTTCCCCTATCTCCTTGCCCCACCCTCCCCCTCCCTCCCTAGCTCCTACCCATCTTCTCTCGCTCTCAAATTGGTGGAGGAGGAAGAGCCATCCATCGTGGAGGCTGTAATTCTCTTCACTTCCTTCCCTTGGTACTCGCAGATCTCTTGTTTTTCCTACTTTTATTCCTTATCTTTAACAGTTCCTCTCTCTCTCTCTCTCTCTCTCTCTCTCTCTCCTCTCTCTCTCTCTCTCTCTCTCTCTCTCTTATTCCTTCGTATACGGTACCTCTCCTGTCTTTCTCTTCTCTATCTTCCTTTCTCTTCTCTCTCTTCCTTTCACCTTCTCTTGATTATTCTCTATCTACCTTCATCTTTCGATTCCTTCCCCTTCCTCCCATTTACTATTCCCTCTCTCCCTCCTCCCTCACCATCTCCTCTCCCTTTCTTCCTCTCCCGATTATCCCATCCCCTCATCTCCCTCTCTTCCCCTACCTTCTTTCCTTCCCTCCCTCATTTTCCCTCTCCCCCCCTCCCCTCCCCCTTCCTCCATTTCACCTCCTCTCCCCCTTCCTCCATTCCCCTCCCTTCCTTCCTCTCCCCCTTCCTCCATTCCCCTCCCCCTCCTTCCATCCACCTCCCCTTCCCCTTTCCCTTTCCATTTCCCTTCCCTCCCTTCCCTTCCCTGTATACTGGCGTCACAATCACATTCAGCTGTCGTGAAATCTAATTCCATTAACCATTGGATGCGTGATCGCTGCCCTGAGTGGCTGGGGGAAGGGGGGGGGAAGGGAGGGGGGGGGGGGTGCAGTCAGTGTCAGGGTATCTAGGGAGCGGACAGGGACAGTATGGGTGTGGTCAGGGACAGTGTAGCGGGTAGGGGTATGCATGGTAGGGTGTGGTTAGGGCAGTGTGGTTGTGGGTAGGGACATTGGGGTGTGATTAAGGGATATTAGGATGTGGTTAGGGGCAGTGTGGATGCTGTAGGGTGTGGTTAGGGACGTTAAGGTGTGGTTAGGGGCAATGTGGGTGCTGTTAGGGTGTGGTTAAGGGAAGAGCAGGATGTGATTAGGGTCAGTGTGGGTTTGGTTAGGGACATAAAAGTGTGTTTAGGGTCAGTATGGTGTGGTTAGGGTGTGATTAGGGATAGTATGAGGCAATCAGAACAATATCAGAGTTAAGGGACTGTAGGGACACTGTAGTTAGGTTAGGGACGGTGTGTATGCGACCAGCCAGGGACAATAAGAGAGGTTAAGAGAGGTTAAGATTATGTGTTGTGTAGTCTTCTTCCCTGGACAGATAAAGGAAAGAATAAACTGAATAAAAGACTGAGAGAAAAGACAGAGAATTAGATTAAAATATTGAGAAAGAGGAGCTAAAACAATGTCAACCAGAGGAAGGGAAGAAAACTGAATAAAAGACAGATTGAAAAGACGAGAGGATAAGATTAAATTTTTTTGAGAAAGAGGAGCTAAAACAGTGAAATTAAAAAGAGTTAAAAAGAACGAAAATGAAGAAAATTTTGGTTAATTAGCAAGGATTGAGTTAAGGAAATCGTGAAAATGAACAAGAGAGAGAGAGAGAGAGAGAGAGAGAGAGAGAGAGAGAGAGAGAGAGGAGAGAGAGAGAGGAGAGAGAGAGAGAGAGAGAGAGAGAAACAGAATGCAAAAATGAAGAGAGAGAGAACTTGAGAAAAAAAATGGTACACCAGAAAAATAGTTATTGTGATTGCCAGAAAAATTGGAATGCGATGGAAATAAATATGAAAACCCAAGAAATAATAATGTTGAGAAAGAACAAGAATATGCTCGTGAAATAGGCTACCATGTGAGAAAGTTAGAGAAAGGGTTAAAGGAAGAGAATTGAAAGAGAAAATAAATGAAAGATAGGAAGTGAAATGATAGATAAGAAGAGAAAGAAGTGAAAGAGAGGAAGAGAATTGAAAGAGAGGAAGTGATTGAAAGAGAGGAAAAGGAGTGAAAGAGAGGAGAAAGTGAAAGAGAGGAAAAGAATTGAAAGAGAGGAAGGGAAGTGAAAGAGAGGAAAAGAAATGAAAGAGAGGAAGAGAATTGAAAGAGAGGAAGTGAAGTGAATGAGAGGAAAAGAATTGAAAGAGAGGAAGAGAATTGAAAGAGTGAAAGAGAGGAAAAGAAGTAGGTGAAAGAGAAGTGATAGAGAGAAAGAGAGGAAGAGAAGTAAGTGAAAGAGAGATAGAGAAGTGAAAGAGAGGAAAAGAAATGAAAGAGAGGAAGAGAAATGAAAGAGAGGAAAATAAATGAGAGAGAGAGGAATAGAAGTGAAAGAGAGGAAGTGAAGTGAAAGAGAGAAGAAGTAAGAGAGAGGAAGAGAAATGAAAGAGAGGAAGAGAAATGCTCGAGAGAAAGAGAAGTAAGATAGAGGAAAAGAAATGAAGAGAGAAAGTGAAGTGAAAGAGAGGAAGATAATTGAAAGAGAGGAAGAGAAATGAAAGAGAGGAAAAGAAATGAAAGAGAGAGGAAAAGAAGTGAAAGAGAGGAAAAGAAGTGAAAGAGAGGAAAAGAAGTGAAAGAGAGAAAGAAGTAAGAGAGAGGAAGAGTAAGTAAGTGAAGGAGAGGAAGTGAAGTGAAAGAGAGAAATAAATTGAAAGAGAGAAAAATAATGAAAAAGAGGAAAAGAAGTGAAAGAGGTCTTGACTATACCCAGCAGTCAGCCAGCCAGCTTGAGCTAGGTCCTTCCAGCCACCGTTATGGGGGTCTTAACTGAACTCTTTTGTGGCCCCTCCTTCATGGATGGTGTTAGTGCAGGGACAGGGTCGACGAGTTAGGGTATAGAGGGCAGGGACGATGGCAGGTCAGGGCTGGAGAAGGGAATAGATAGATAGTGAGGGTGAGGCAGGGTGTAGGGTGTAGGACTGAAGGTTGAGGCCTTAGTTAGGGTATAGAGGGGCAGGGACGATGGCAGGTCAGGGATGGAGTAGGGGATAGATAGCTAGTGAGGGTGAGGCAGGCAGGGTGTAGGGACTGAAGTTGAGGCCTTAGTTAGGGTATAGAGGGGCAGGGACAAGTGGTCAGGGCTTATGAGGGCTGGAGCAGGGGATATATAGAGGGCTGGCAAGCGTTAAGGAAAAGAGGGTTGGATGTTAATGGAAAAAGACTGAAGTGTAGGAAAGAGCAGAAGCAGGGCTAGGATAGGAGAAAGTATAAAGTAGGGTAATGTAGGATGGGAAGGGATGAAGAGATGGGGAAGGATGGGAGGGAAGGTATGAGGAGAAAGGGCAGGGTGTGAGGGAAGGTCGTAGGGGATGGGGAAGCATGGGAGAGAGAGAGAGAGAGAGAGAGAGAGAGAGAGAGAGAGAGAGAGAGAGAGAGAGAGAGAGAGATTGCCCTATGTGTGTGTGTAGGAAAGTAGGAGGGTAGAGTCCTGGTGTGTGTGTGTGTGTGTGTGTGTGTGTGTGGGTCGGAGGGAAGGTCGTGGGGATGGGGGAAGCATGGGAGGGAAGGTATGAGGAGAAAGAACTGGAGGTGAAAAAAAAAAACGTACAAAAAAGGTGGCTAGTTGTGATGGAGAATTGAAGTAGCAGTGGCAAGGCAAAGGAGAGTTCATTTGTAGTACAGTTGTTGTTGTTGAAGTTCCTCAAGCTGTCTAACCGAGCAGCCCCGAGGAGGACAGTTGTATGTGTTTGTATATAAGGATTATCATGGGAGTGTAAGCTACTGTTTTCTAGTGTGGATGTATGTATGTATGTATGGTTTTTTTATGTGAGTTGCTTTGTGGATGAGAGTGTCTATATTGATGTGGTGTGTGTGTGTGTGTGTGTGTGTGTGTGTGTGTGTGTGTGTGTGTGTGTGTGTGTGTGTGTGTTGAGAGAGAGATAAGGCTAATGGGCTCACAGAGTACGGGATGATAACGTTCACATTGCTGGTCATGTAATACTGTATCATAAAAGGGCTGTGTAATGATAAATTGTGGATTGACGTATGTGTGAGTGTGTGTGCATGGAGAGAGAGAGAGAGAGAGAGAGAGAGAGAGAGAGAGAGAGAGAGAGAGAGAGAGAGAGAGAGAGAGAGAGAGACTGGATAATAGAGGAGGGAAAGAAGAGGAAGTAGGGGCAGAAGAAAGGAACGAGAGAATGGGAAGAGATGACATGGAGGAAAATAAAATATGGAACTGAAATATGAATAACATTTTAGTATAAGTATAAAATTAGTATAAATTAGACCCGATGGAAGAGGAATGAAAATAGTAAGAGAGAGATGTATTTAATAAAGTTAGTGGACGGAGGAAAGGACGAGGTAACCCAAACGAGGCGGCAGAAGTGATGAGTAGGCAGAGAGAGAGAGAGAGAGAGAGAGAGAGAGAGAGAGAGAGAGAGAGAGAGAGAGAGAGAGATATTGCCCTCGTGTGTGAGAGAGAGAGAGAGAGAGAGAGAGAGAGAGAGAGAGAGAGAGAGAGTAGAGTAGAGTAGATTCATGGTATGTGTATGTGTGTGTAGAGAGAGAGAGAGGGTAGAGTCATGGTGTGTGTGTGTGTGTGTGTGTGTGTGTGTGTGTGGAGAGAGAGAGAGAGAGAGAGAGAGAGAGAGAGAGAGAGAGAGAGAGAGAGAGAGAGATTGCCCTATGTGTGTGTGTAGGAAAGTAGGAGGGTAGAGTCCTGGTGTGTGTGTGTGTGTGGAGGGTGTGTGTGTGTGTGTGTGTGTGGAATTTAGTGGTATCATGAGCAGAATCAGAGGGGACGAAATGTAGCGTGTCAGCGAATGTGTGAGGGGAATGTACTGAAGCCTCGACCTTTTTTCCCCTCTCTTACCTCTCCCCTATTGCACACACACGACTTCGTTTGGGTAGTGATGGTTGTGGTGGTTTCGTGAGAGAGTAGGTAAGAAAGTAGGTCATGAGAGCAGGGGAAGGTGAGGAGGTGACAGGAAGAAAAGTAGACTGAAAGAAAGAATACGTGAATGAAGTGAAGGAAAGGAGGGAGATGATGTGAAGGGAGAACTGATGAAAGAGAAGGGAGAGATGGTTGGATATTAATTTAGTGCTATCTCTTAATTAATGTATAAACTGTATGTGTTTGATTCATTTAGGAATTGCTTGGGATATTATGATATAGAGTGATAGATTTGCCTCCCACAAATTTAGTATTGCAGTCAGTTCTAATTATCCCAGAAAAAGAACTCTGAAAAATGTAAAGAGGAGAAACGTAGGTAGAAGGAGGAAGGGGGAAGGAAGAAGTAGGGTGGTGTATGTGGAATAGAATATAGAGAATGGCATGAGACGAAAAATTCAAAAGGAGGAAGCTATGAAGGAGGTAACTGCATGAAGAGGTGAGAGAGAATCAGAAAAGACCAAAGATAAAAGGGAACAACAGAATGAGAGAGAGGCAGCAGGAACGGATGGCAGAATAGAGGGACACTGGGAGCGCTATCGAGGGGAAGGGAACAAGTGGACGAAAGCAGAAGGGGCAGCAAAGTGATAAAAGCTAGTGAAGAAAGGGGACAACTGTTTCGGGGCATCAGGAAAGGGTGGCAGAGGTAGTGGAGTAACACGAGGGGAAACAGGGACAAGAGAAGGAAGCAAGAGAAGAATTGGGGAACAACAAAAGAGAGGAGTAGAGAGTGGGACAGCAGAAGGAATGGAACCAACAGAATGAGAAGTGTGGTAGTGTTAGTGTGAGTGTCGGGAAGACGCATGTAAGGCTCAGGGGACGTAATCCCCCCTTGATGAGCGACCTCCACCCGCCATTACCAGAGGGGGAAAGGAGAAAATGGAGGGGCAGAAGAAATGAGGGAAGCTTTACCATATCCAGCTATGGGAACTGTAGCAGTTATGGTACTCCTCAGAAAACTCATATTTAGTATAAATTCTTAACCCTTTCTAGATTATGTGAAAATTGTACAGTACCAAAGAAGACCATATTGTTCACTCAGATATCCATCGAGTGAAAAAGAATTAATAAAGTGTTTTTATAGCAGTAGGCTAGCTTTTGTTTATGATCCTCTTAGGAAGTACCTTAAGCCAAAATAGAACAGCTCCCACAAGGTAGTAAACGAGTTATAATAATCCCTATAAATTAGTTACACAACTAATGTGTTGTAAGTAGCAATTAGTTTAAACAATATTATAATTGGAGTGCAAACGAAAATGCAATGTCAGCAACGTTATGGCTGTAAGTTAACGTTCTTTATATGGAAGCATGTGTCCGAGACAGCACGTTTTATTCATGTTAGATCTTATTGGAATAGTACCTGTATGTGTTGGGAGGATGTAATGGGAAAAATATTTTTTGGTGGCTGTAATAACACGGTGTAGGGAGATTACGGTGAGGCTGATAAAATATGAAGGTGGCACATAGAGTAGATGAGACTAGGTTAGTATATTGGATGGAGCAGAGTGAGGTGAGGGTTGGGTCAATTTAGGATAACGTCGGTGAATTATTAACGAAGTATCCCATCTCCTCCGTTACTCCAAATAGATGGAATGAACGTTTCTGTCACTATTTTGATTAGTTGTCTCTCTGTGTCTGCCTGATGATACCTCAGTCTGTAAATTCTATTGAAGATCTCGTGTCTAATGCACGAATTTGGAATGATGTGTGTGACAGAGTAGCATGTCGTGTCAAGAATCTAGTGTTTCAGGTGAAGGATTTGGAGCTGCGGGTTGTGGAGTTGAGAGAGAGATAATTTGGAGTTGGAGGACAAGGTAGATTTCGAGGTGGAAGTGGTGGAGGTGAAGGCAGTGACGGTGGAGAATGTGGAGGTGAACTGGTAATCTCTGGTGTGAATGCCAGAGTTGATGGAGGTTTCGTGATTTGATGAGGGCTTGATTGATGGCAGATGCAAGGGTGGTTTTCAGGTGTGGTAGTGGTATGTGGTGGTGAAGGAGTGGTAGTGGTAGGTGATGGTGCAGGTGTGGTAGTGGTAGGTGATGGTGCAGGTGTGGTAGTGGTAGGTGATGATGCAGGAGTGGTAGTGGTAGGTGATGGTGCAGGTGTGGTAGTGGTATGTGGTGGTGCAGGTGTGGTAGTGGTATGTGATGGTGCAGGTGTGGTAGTGGTAGGTGATGGTGCAGGTGTGGTAGTGGTAGGTGATGGTGCAGGTGTGGTAGTGGTATGTGATAGTGCAGGTGTGGTAGTGGTAGGTGATGGTGCAGGTGTGGTAGTGGTAGGTGGTGGTGCAGGTGTGGTAGTGGTAGGTGATGGTGCAGGTGTGGTAGTGGTATGTGGTGGTGCAGGTGTGGTAGTGGAATGTGGTCACGATGTGTGGTGTATACAGTAGTTGTAATGGTGGTGTGATGATATTGGTGTCGAAAAGTATAGGCAGAAGGTATGTACAACAAGTATAGTATGGTGTTGTAGATGGGAATTAGGGTTGTGATACTGTGCCAGTGTTATGGATATCGGACTAATGTTGCTAGGATTTGGTCTGAGTGCGTGCGTGCGAGGCTGTGTGTGTGTGTGTGTGTGTGTGTTTACATGTGTGGTATTATTTTATTTTCTATATATGTAACTTGTATGTGAATGTATGTGTGTGTGTGTAGCAATGACTTAATTAAAGACATAATCACTGAAGTGGTGGTGATAAGTGTGATGATGATTGTATGTGATGGTGACGACTGTTATGGTAATGATAATAGTGTGTATGGATGATGGTGGTTTTTATCGTTATGGTAGTAGCCTAATGATGGTGGCTGTGGTGATGGTGATAGTGTTAGAATACCGAATTGTATATGAGTGATGTACGAAAGTTAGTGAAGGAAAGGAGGGAGATGATGTGAAGGGAGAACTGATGAAAGAGTACAGCTCCTGGTGGGTTTGGCGAAATGTGGCACTACACAAAAAAATAATTCACAGTGGTGCCACATTTCACCATACGCACCAGACGCTGTGCTCGTTACTAGTGGGGGCAACTGTACGTGGTTAAGTGAAGAGGATAGTTGTTGTTGTTGTAGTTCCCCAGACTCTGGCCGAGCAGTCCCGGGATGAGGATAGTGATGATATGTACGGTAGAGGGGGTTGTAGATGTATGTGAAGGTATATATGATGGAAAGTACTTGTGTTTCATTGAATAGAGGTGATGTGTAATCAAAGAGTATGGAAGGTAAAGAGGGGACACTCCCCACGCTCCCGTGTTATTTTAGCGACGGTGGCGCCCCAAGTGAGAAGTGCGTAAAACTCGAGTTGTGGAGTCACTGGCGTGGTCGGTACGCAGTTTTGTGCTGCGATATGGACTCTATGCACTTTTAATGCTTTACCAGCAGAAGTACAGTACACTGCAGACTTTGTTGAAAAGATGGACCAATTATTCAACTGTTTTAATAGTGGATCTCGTACCAGTGCTGCTAAAATGAAACATGCATTTAGTGTAAATTCAGGTCACAGGGAATTTCTATCTGACTGCTTGACATGGTTCGCTAATACTAAATCATTGGGTCCTCGTAAACTGCCTTGTTTCCTTGGTTGGCAGATGAATATAAATGGTCTGATACAGTTGTGGGATGAGCTACTGTACATTCAGAGTACAAGCTGTCTTACTTGCTAACCAATAGACTCAATCAGGGTTGCTTGGAGAATTTATTTTCAGTACCGTGGTAGTTGTGCTTGTTGTGGTTGTACTGGTGGTAGGGGTAGTTGTAGTGGTGGTTGTTGTTGTTGTTGTTGAAGTTCCTCAAGCTGTCTGGCCGAACAGCCCCGAGCTCTTGAGGAAGGCTATGGCTTGAACCGGGCTTTCCCACAGTGCCCTCAGTGAGTGTATCTTGTGTTGTTGGCGAGTGTCGTTGTGGTCTTCCATAATGTGTTTAATAGAATGGGGTGCTGTGTTGCATCCTGGGCAGGTATCTGTGATGGCTCCATTTAGTTTCTTTTGATATGTCAGAAGAGCCGGATGGTGGCCGCTTCTCAACCTGGCCAGGTGGACTCTGTCTTCGCGGGGAAGGGTAGTAGTTGTGCTTGTTGTGGATGTGGTGGTTGTACTCGTGGTAGTTGTAGTGGTGGTTGTCGTGATTGTACTGGTGGTAGTGGTAGTTGTGCTTGTTGTGGATGTGGTGGTTGTACTGGTGGTAGTTGTGCTTGTTATGGTAGTACTGGTGGTAGTGGTAGTGATAGTGGTGGTAGTTCTGGTAGTTGTAGTGGTGGTTGTACTGGTGGTAGTGGTAGTTATGAGACTGCCATAGGCCTATCTGAATGACAGTGGATTTGATGTGTTTGTGTGTGTGTGTGTGCCGAGCATTACGATGGGTTAGAGAATAAAGAAATTGTATAAATTGGGGCTTTTACTCCATGTAAAGACACTGGGGAAGTATTCTTGGACTCCTCTCGGGATTACAGCAGTAGGGACGTGAGCGTGTCAAATGTCAGTGACGAGTTAAAATGTAGGCTACTTTTAAAAAGTAGTAGTTGTTGAAGTTCCTCAAGCTGTCTGTTGTTGTTGTAGGTAAGTACAGGTAAGTACATCGATATACTGTACAGTATGTATGTGCATAATGTAAATTGAAAAGTATTTTTCCAATCTTCATAAGCGATAATAACAAGACAAGTAACATTGGACATTGGTGTTGACGTGTAGTTTAATGCGCTTGCCGTCGGGCGGCGCCACTGTTCCCGCAGTTACATTCTCCCCATAGGAGCGGTCGCGAGTTTCCCCTCTTTAACTTCCATACTCTTTGGTTCCCCAAACTGTCTGGCCGAGCAATTCCCGAGTCTGGTTGACCGAAGCCTCGCAGATGCTCGGACCCCCAAATGGGAGTCAGGTTGTGAGATCTGTTTCTTCGAAGGCAGCAGACGAGGGGACTGCTGGCTCACGGGCATGTGAGCCAACGAACCCAACGTCTGTAGTTTTCCTTGTTGCGCCACCCAATCGGGCGATCTCCATGGAGGGTGTAGCCAATGCTTCTTGGCTTTGAGGAGCAGGCTAGGTGTTTTACGCATCTACCAACAGATCTGCATTCGAAGCCAATTCAGAAAATGGCGCTGCCGATGCACACACAGCAACATATACAGCAGCAGCAACAGCAACAGACTGCTAGTACCACCAGTCCTGCAGTACCCCCCAAAAACCACCATCCACCACCACCACCACCCTCTTCATCCTTCTCTCGTTCAATGGGTGTGGGGCGCTTGAAGGTGTGAGTCCCTTTCAACTTCTAAACCTCCTTTAGTTTCTTTTTGTTTTCCTTATCAATTTCTTTCTGTTGTTCCTTTTCTATCTTATCTAATTCCTTCTATTTTATCTTTTCTTCTTTTTCCTTTTCTTTTTCCTCTTTTTTTTCATCTTTCTCCTTATTTTTGTTCTTCTTGCCTTTCTTCCTAGCCTCTAAAGCGACAAAATGCTTGGGTTCCTCGATTGACGAACTTACGAAGTGTGTATAATATTGTTTGTACAATTCGTCTATATCCATATCAGCTCGTGCCTCACCTTCACCAATACAATCCATATTCATTCTGAACCCCTCTGTTCTAGAAATTTTAGGACAATGATGTGAGGCATGTGCTTCTTAACAATGAGCTGACTGAAATAAGGTGTGGCAAGAAAGTCAGTTATATGCATATTTCCGTCACATTTTCACTACTCTATATACATCACCACTACCACGGGTAGAAAAACGGAGCCCATTGATAGTTAGTGGGTGTGGGTGGGCTGGAGACCGTGAAGCTGTCGAGTGGGTGGGAGCCCGGGAAGAGGACAATTGGGCGTGTGAGTGAGACCATGAAACGGTTGAGTGGGTAGGTAGGTTAGTGGAAGCCTTTCGTTCACACAAAACTACACATATTTGGAATCAACAAATATTGGAGTGTGTTCGTGGCACATTAATATCACCAGCACATCTTCACTACCATATATCCACTACCAGGTAACGAGTAATGGTTGGCTAGTCTGAAAAACTAACTATTCAGTCCACCTCCATTTCTTTCTCTCATTTCATGCAAAGTAGATAGAAAAAACAATGCATACGAGAGTGACACAACAGCAACAGCAACAGAGGGACACTATCACACCAGCTATTGGACCATAATTACCCAACATACCAAGTGGTTCTGCAGCCTCTTCCTTCTCGGCTTTGGTTGTGGATTTGTCATGGCTCGATTTCAAAGTCCCGCTCTGCTCATCCCTATCGCTGCTTCTCGTGTAGAGGTCTTCCATCGTCGTCATATCCTCGCTGCTCTGTTTAGCCTTATCCTTTCCCTTCTTGCCTGTACCCTTACTTCCTTGGCTTGTATCCTTTCCCTTCTTGCCCGTACCTTTACTCATTTGACTCGTATCCTTTCCCTTCTTGCCCGTACCCTTACTCTTACCCTTATCTTCTTCGCCTTTGGTCTGTACGTATTTCGGGTCCAAAGCCTGCTGACCCTTATCTTCCCTTTGGTCCTTGCCCTTCTCTTCCTTAGCTTTGTCCTGAATTTCTCCGGCCTTAGTTTTGTCCTGAATTTCCCCGGCCTTAGTTTTGTCCTGAATTTCCCCGGCCTTAGTTTTGTCCTGAATTTCCCCGGCCTTAGCTTTGTCCTGAATTTCCCCGGCCTTAGCTTTGTCTTGAATTTCCCCGGCCTTAGCTCTGTCCTGAATTTCCCCGGCCTTAGTTTTGTCCTGAATTTCCCCGGCCTTAGCTTTGTCCTGAATTTCCCCGGCCTTAGCTTTGTCCTGAATTTCCCCGGCCTTAGCTTTGTCCTTAGTTTCCCCGGCCTTAGCTTTGTCCTTCATTTCTTTGGCGTTAGCTTTGTCCTGAATTTTATCAGCCTTAGCTTTGTCCTTCATTTCCCTGTCCTTGGCCTTGGCTTTGTCCTTCATTTCCCTGTCCTTGGCCTTGGCTTTGTCCTTCATTTCCCTGTCCTTGGCCTTGGCTTTGTCCTTCATTTCCCTGTCCTTGGCCTTGGCTTTGTCCTTCATTTCCCTGTCCTTGGCCTTAGCCTTAGCCTTCATTTCCTAAGCCTTGGCCTTTTCCTTATCTTTGTCCTTGGGTTTGGGTGGAGGCTTGCCCTACTTATTCTTGTCCTTCTTTTTCTTGGCCAACTTGTGCAAACCCTTCGTCGCCTTACCTCCGCCCTTTGCAGCCTTGCCCAGCTTCTTACCCAGGCCTTTGAACATGCCACCTTTCTTCTTGCCCTTAGCCTTGTCCTTCTTACCCTTCTTATCCTTCTTGCCTTTCTTCTTCTTATCTTTTTTCTTGCCCTTTTTTTTGTCTTTCTTATCCTTCTTCCCCTCTTTTTCTTTGTCCTTTTCCTCGCCTTCTTTTTCTTCCTCGGCTTTCTCTTCCCCCTCGCCTTTCTCCTCACCTTCCCCTTCACCTTCCCCATCACCCTCACCCTTCTCTTCCCCTTCCCCTTCACCTTTCTCTTCCCCTTCACCCTCACCTTTCTCTTCCCCTTCACCCTCACCTTTCTCCTCGCCTCCTTCGCCTCCCTCTCCTCCTTCGCCACCTTCACCTCCCTCTCCTCCTTCTCCCCCATCCTCCCCACCTTCACCTCCCTCTCCTCCCCCATCCTCGCCACCTTCACCTCCCCCATCCTCCCCACCTTCATCTCCCCCATCCTCCCCACCTTCATCACCACCATCATCACCTCCCCCATCCTCCCCTCCTTCATCACCACCATCCTCACCACCACTTCCCTCACCATCTTCACCCTCATCATCACCCTCATCCCCCTCATCATCACCCTCATCCCCCTCATCATCACCCTCATCCCCCTCATCATCACCCTCATCCTCACCATCATCACCCTCATCCTCACCATCATCCCCCTCATCATCACCCTCATCACCCTCATCATCACCCTCATCCTCACCATCATCACCCTCATCCTCACCATCATCCCCCTCATCATCACCCTCATCACCCTCATCCCCCTCATCATCTCCCTCATCATCACCCTCATCCTCACCATCATCCTCATCTCCCTCATCATCACCCTCATCCCCCTCATCCTCACCATCATCACCCTCATCATCACCCTCATCCTCACCATCATCACCCTCATCCTCACCATCATCATCCCCCTCATCATCACCTTCATCCTCACCCTCATCATCATCACCTCCCTCATCATCACCATCATCCCCCTCATCATCTCCCTCACCATCATCACCCTCATCATCAGATCCTGATCCATCGTCATCACCGTCGTCATCGTCATCATCGTCATCATCATCATCGTCATCGTCGTCATCATCATCATCATCGTCGTCATCATCATCGTCGTCGTCATCATCATCGTCGTCATCATCATCGTCGTCGTCATCATCATCATCGTCATCGTCGTCGTCATCATCATCATCGTCGTCATCATCATCGTCGTCGTCATCATCATCGTCATCGTCGTCGTCATCATCATCATCATCGTCGTCGTCATCATCGTCGTCATCATCATCGTCGTCATCGTCGTCGTCATCATCATCATCGTCGTCATCATCGTCGTCGTCATCATCGTCATCGTCGTCATCATCATCGTCGTCGTCGTCGTCATCATCATCATCACTATCATCATCATCATCACTATCATCATCATCATCACTATCATCATCATCATCATCACTATCATCGTCATCATCACTATCATCGTCATCATCATCACTATCATCGTCGTCATCATCATCACTATCATCGTCGTCATCATCATCACTATCATCGTCATCATCATCACTATCATCGTCATCATCATCATCACTATCATCATCGTCATCATCACTATCATCGTCGTCATCATCATCACTATCATCGTCGTCATCATCACTATCATCGTCATCATCATCATCACTATCATCGTCGTCATCATCATCACTATCATCGTCATCATCATCACTATCATCACTGTCATCTGAATCACTATCATCACTGTCATCTGAATCACTATCACTATCATCTGAATCACTAGAAGAGTCACTATCATCTGAATCACTAGAGGAGGAGTCACTATCATCTGAATCACTAGAGGAGGAGGAGTCACTATCATCTGAATCACTAGAGGAGGAGGAGTCACTATCAGAGGAGGAGGAGTCACTATCAGAGGAGGAGGAGTCACTATCAGAGGAGGAGGAGTCACTATCAGAAGAGGAGGAGGAGTCGGAGGAGGAGGAGGAGTCAGAAGAGGAGGAGGAGGAGGAGGAAGAAGAGGAGGAAGAAGAAGAGGAGGAGGAAGAAGAAGAGGAGGAGGAGGAAGAAGAGGAGGAGGAAGAACTACTACTACTACTACTACTCCCTGAAGAACTGGAGGACGACCCACTGGAGGACGACCCTGAAGAACTGGACCCACTGGAGGATGACCCTGAAGAACTGGACCCACTCGACCCACTGGAGGATGACCCTGAAGAACTGGACCCACTCGACCCACTGGAGGATGACCCTGAAGAACTGGACCCTGAGCTTGAACTTGACCCTGAGCTTGAACTGGAACTGGAAGAGCTTGAACTGGAACTTGAAGAAGAGCTTGAACTACTCGAAGAACTGGAGCTTGAAGAAGAAGAAGACGAGGAGGAAGAGCTCTCCGAGAAACTACTACTACTGTCACTATCGCTGCTGTCAAAAAAGAGTACCTCCTCCTGTGCTCTGTCATTTTCCACAACTGCTCCTTGATCCAGTCCTGCTCCTTGATCCAGTCTTGCTCCTTGATCCAGTATAACTCCCTGCTCCAGTTCTGTTCCCTGATCCAGTCCTGCCCCTTGATCCAGTCCTGCTCCTTGATCCAGTCTTGCTCCTTGATCCAGTATAACTCCCTGCTCCAGTACTGCTCCTTGATCCAATCCTGCTCCTTGATCCAGTCCTTCCCATTGATCCAGTCCTGCTCCTTGAACCAGTCTTGCTCCTTGATCCAGTATAACTCCCTGCTCCAGTACTGTTCCTTGATCCAGTCCTTCCCCTTGATCCAGTCCTACCCATTGCTCCTATCCTGCTCCTTGTTCACCCACTCCTGCCGAAGTCTCCAATCCTTGCTCACCCACATCTGTTGTAGTCCTTAAACCAGCTCCTTCCTCATCCACATCTGTTGTAGTCTCCTATACCTCCTCATCCACACCACGTGTAGTTTTCAAACCAGCTCGCTGCTGACCCAAACCTGCTGTGACCTCCAAACCAGTTACTTGGTTACCCTCATTTTCTTCATCAATAATATTAGCTACATTCAGTGCTGCTTCTTGTTCATCTATATTTGTTCCAGCACCATCCTCTTCTGACCAAGTTCTACCTTCATCCAAGTCTGGTTCACCTGTCCATTCCTTGTTCATTTCATCCCCTTGTGATTTTAGAATCGACAAATATAGAAAAAGGGAAAATTGGTGACTAAAGTAGGAGAGTGGAATAGAATCCAGCTGTATTGAGTTTCTTAAAAATATTGGGTGTACAACTACATGGTAAGCTAAAATGACTCTGGGCCATATTCAATAACATTCATTGTCTATACGATGGCGTGGTACCGGTACGATGGCTAAGTTGTTTGTCTATGGAGCCGTCGTACCTGTACTACAACATCGTCAACACCACGAATATGGTCCTCTGAATAAGTAGCACTGCCATAACCTATACTTTACTGGTCATCCATCACCTGTTGCACTGAAGTTCTATGTTCTAATAATTATTAGATGACATGCAATTAATTTCATATTCAATTTTGGGACACCATTATTTTCCCTTCCTCCTGCAGGATACTGTGTGTACTGGTGGGGTCGGAGAGAGCAAATTAAAAAAAAACAAGTTATGCTCCATAATACATGATAGACCACTGGTATAAGTTATTGTCAGTCATACTTCGTGATATGTCATGTTCTTGCTAAAGGCACACTAGAACATATTTTTTTCCTGTAGAACAACGTTTTTGGGCAAAATGGTTATAGTTTCTGGAAACTGCTTGATGTCTGTAAACCGGACAGTGAAGGATACCACTACAACAAGTAGTCAACATCTTCACTACCCATTGGTGGATGGCTGAAGATCAGATGTTTGTGTGGGTGGGGCCCTTTCTACCCATATAAATATTTTCACTCTTGCTTAGAGCAGATGTCTGGATGGGCGAGGTCTTCACTTATTTTTACTACTGCTCACGGGACAATGGGTGTGAGGAGAGTGCCCATCCATCCTCGTTTCACCAGGGAAATATATCCCAATAGCTTGTGGCTGAAAATCAAGCCCGGCCAGACAGCTTGAGGAACTTCAACAACAACAACTACACGTCTCACCCCATTAGCCTACACACCATACTAATGATCCCACCACACAACACATATCCAGCGAACGCGACCGCACATCACACATCCTAAACCATACCACACAACATAACCGAAATTACAGTATACCCGCCTAGCACACCTTCATCACACCATACATGACCCCGCCTCACCACACGCCACATCCCACCGTACCCGACATCACATCACGCTTACGTCTCACACCACGCCGCACTTCACACAAGACTACCCACCACATTTCACTTGCCACATCACACACCACACACACAACCACACCACACACACCACACACATCCCCACACAACAAACCGCACGCATCACCACACCACACACCACAAACCACAAAACACATCATCACAATATAACCACACCGCACACACAACCACACCACATACCACACCACACACACAACCACACCACACACACCACACGTATCCCCACACACCACACCCCACAACCACAACACACTTCATCACAACATAACCACACCGCACACACAACCACACCACATACCACACCATGCACACCATCACCCACCATACACACGAGTTCAGCAGATCACCCAAGTTAATCCGACGTCACGTTAAGATAATGAAGTGATCAATATTAATTAGGACTGAGATCTGACAGGCGAGTAGGTCCTCTCTCTCTCTCTCTCTCTCTCTCTCTCTCTCTCTCTAAACTTGCTCTTCTTCCTCCATTACGCCACCTAACTAGGCTTCCCTTCTTCACTCTGCTTCCCTTCCCTCCTTCCAACCCTTGCCAGACGCCTTATCATCCTTTCCTTTTCCTTTCTCAGCTTTTCCTTCTTGTTTCCTTTCTCAGCTTTTCCTTCTTGTTTCCTCTCTATACTTCCATCCTACATTCTCACTGCTTTTCTTCTTCCTTTCCTCTCTATACTTCCTTCCTACATTCTCACTGCTTTTCTCCCTCCTTTCCTACTCCGTTTCCGGCTTGCCTTCTCTCCCTTTCTTCTCCCTTCCCGCTTCCCCTCCCTTCTCAACCACCTTCAGATTTGGGCTCAGTTAATCCTACACCACTTCACCACATGTTTTTAGTAGCTTCCTCCTCCTCCTTCTTTTCCTCCTCTTCCTTCTTTTCCTCCTCTTTCTTCTCCTTCTCCTCCTCCTTTTCCTCTATTGCTCACATGTCCGTATCTCCCTCTCTCTCTTCCTTCCTCACTACCTAGTTCTTTATTTATATAACTTAAATTAATTTACATCTACATTTTTATATTCTTTACAGATGATGGTGGAGTTATTGATTAAAAAATGGAAGGCATCAAGGGCATGTCTCACCTACCTTTTAGATCTTGGCCAGAGGTAAGTGGTGGAATTTGTACTTTCTTTCCGTCATATTCATTCTTCTACCATCTCTCCCTTCTATTCCCTCCTGTACCATCTCTCCCTTCTATTCCCTCCTCTACCATCTCTCCCTTCCATTCCCTCTTCTACCTTCCCCGTAGCGGTAGAATAATTATTACCAACAAAGATGTGGGCAATACTTTAATTAATTAGTAAGGGGATTGACTTCCCTTTGGACCTAAACCAATCCCTCCTCTCCCTTCCCTGTAGCGGTAGAATATAATTATTATTACCTACAAAGAAGTGGGCAAGTAAAATTTAAGGGGTTTGGCTTCCCTTCGGACCTAAACCAATCTCCTCTTTCTTCTCTTCAGCTATCCCTCCATTCTTTCCCTCTATTTCCCTTCGCCCTTCCTCTCTCTCTCTCTCTCTCTCTCTCTGCCTTGTGGTATAGTGCATCTTCATCCTCTCTTGGACATCTGGCGCTATATGACCTCGCTGTTGCGGCGCCCAATATCAATCTAACAATCTAATCTTCATCCTCTCATGCACCTTTTCAACATAATTATCCATCCCGTCTCATCTCAGTCTCATTTCAGTCTCCGTCTCAACTTATACCTGTCCTTCCTTCCTCCCTCCCCAAGTTCTGTTCCTTTTTGTTTCCCCACAACTCCTTCAGTTTCCTCCCTGACGCCTCTTCCCTCCCATTAACTCCATCCAGATCTTTCCCCTCCAGCCACGCATCTCTAGAGCCCACCCTCCTCCTACTCTGCCTCCCTCCAACTGCTCCTCCCTTCCTCCACCTCTGCCTCCCTCCTCCTACCCCTCCCCTATCTCCTGCCACTCTGCCCCCCTCCTACACCTCCCACACCTCCCCTCCTTCCACTCTTTCCCGCATTCCAACTCCAGTACAACTTTGCCAGCCCCTAATTCTAACTTACACACCTCTCTTCCCACTCCCTATACCACTCCTCGGGTTACACACACACACACACACTTCCCTGATTGCTTGATTCTCTCTTTCACTGAGCTCTTCTAAACTAAAATCAACTTTTAGTGACCCGCCGCCTTGGGTGTTTAGGTTTACACCCTCCATTGTTATGTCTCGGACCTTGAGAGGAAAGAGATGTAAAGAGATAGAAAGAATGGAAGAAAAACGGACAGAGATAAACTGATAGATGGATAAGTCGATAGATGAATAGCTTAAGCAGGTAGGTAAATATTAAGCTTGTGTAGATAGATAGATAGTAGATAGATAGATATATATAGAGAGAAGAAAAAATAAGAAATTTCCATCTCTGGTATTAATCTGTGGAAAGGACGACTGTGGTTGGCAGCCATGTTTGTCTTCCAAGAACACGTCCGCCATGTTGCCACGCCGCGCCCTCCAGCCTTAGGGAGACAGGAGAGGTGTTTGGGGGGAGGCGGGAGGAGGGGGAGGGGGGGAAAGTGAGGCAGGTTAGCTTTGGGGGGAAATGAGAAGAGGGGGAAGAAAATGTAGGGTGGTAATGGAGGAAGGTATGAGGGAGTAATTATTTGGGAGTTTGTGGGATGATGGATGTGGGAGGTAGGAAAAAAAAAAATAGGGGGAAAAGGAAAATAAATTAAGGAACAAGGAAAATGAATACAAATGCCGGGAGGAGAAGGCAAATGAGTGAAAGAGAACAGGAGAAGTCAGGAGAGGTGGACAAAGGTAGAGAACATTAAATTTTGGAAGATGAGTGAGGAGAGGAGAGGAAGATGTGGAGGTAAGCAAGGATTGAAGGAAGGAAGGAAGGGGGAAGGAAAGGAGAAACAAGGGAGAAAGAAATAGAAGGAAAAATAGGTGAAGAGGGTACGAGGATTGATTGATTGATTGATTGATATTAGGCGCTGCAACAGCAAGGTCATATAGCGCCAGAAAAAGGTGATAGAGAGGTGAGACAGCAAGCAGGAAAGGAAGGGGAAAGGGAAACGAGGAGAGTGTAAGGGAAGGGAAGGGGAAAGGGAAACGAGGAGAGGGTAAGAGGAAAGGGAAGGGGAAAGGGAAACGAGGAGAGGGTAAGGGAAAGGAAAGGGGAAAGGGAAAAGAGTAGAAGGTAAGGGAAAGGGAAGGGGAAAAGGGGACGACAAGGAGGAGAATAAGAAGTGAAGGGGAGTAAGGGGAGGTGAAGGGGGACAAGGAGAGGGTAAGGGGAGGCAGATGGGGGGGGGGTCCAGCAGGGGGAGTGGGTTATTGTGCTGGGAAGCTGGGATGTTTAGGGCCTCCTTTTTCACTTATCTTCCAACTGATGCTTTTCTCCTTCTCTGTTTTTCTCCTCGTTCTCGTTCTCTGTTATTATTGTTCACTGCTTTTCTTTTTCTTTTATAATATTCTTAACCTCTTTTTCTTCTTCCTCCTCCTCCTCTTTCTCTCTTCTTCCTCGTCCTCCTCTTTCTCTTTTCTTCTTCCTCCTCCTCCTCTTTCTCTCTTCCTCCTCCTCCTCCTCCTCTTTCTCTTTCTCTATTCTTCTTCCTCCTCCTTTTCTGTCAGTCAGCTTTCCAAGAATCAATTGATCATTACTCTTTGAAAGACATGTATTCTTCCTTGTGTATGCATATCTCTCCTTTACTTTTGACTTCTCGTATTTCCTTCGTTCAATTATTTTCATCTTTTGGTTTTAATAGGTTTTTGCATTAATGGTGTGATTGATTCCTCTGTATCTTTTCTCTACCCACCCGTAACTTTCACTTGCCAGGAACTGTATCCACACTGTTGGTAAATCTGGAGTAGCTGATTCCTCCAAACTATTCCAAGCAACAGGCCACCATTGTTATTGTCAGTCAGTCAGTCAGTCACCTTCCACCGTCGACTGCATGTGATGGTTGTAAGGGAACAATCATTGTATGTTGTGATGGATGTGAAGGAATTTTGAGGCTACGAAGGATTGATAATAATACCAAAGTACACTCGCAATCCAAAATATGTATCCAGGTCTTGTTGAAGTTTCGAATCATTTGACATACTAGTGAACCAATTACAACGCTTATCCTGTTTCATATTTGTTGAGCTCGCTTAATACTCGATCAGGCTATTCGAAGCAAGCCTGGATACATATTTTGGATTGCGAGTGTACATATAATTTCATCCCGCATGCTGTATTCGAATGTATATAATAACAACAGTCAGAATACTTTATAATACAAGCGTACTCATGAGTAGCACAACTCAGCATCTACTTCCCTCTGAAAACACCCCAGAACGATTACGTCAACAAAAGGAAATTAAATGAAAAATAGCAAACATTTGAAAAACAAACCAAGTGGATGGTGGCCGATGGGGGGAGGAAGGGGGGGAAGGGGTAGAAGTCGTGGCCACAGGCAGGCAACAAGGGAGGGGGGGGGGGGATACAGATGCCAGAGATACGAAATGGAGGAGGGGAATGGATGGGGAGGGGGCAAAGGACAGGATGAGAGAGGAGGAGGATGGGGTGGAGGAGGGAGGACAGAGAGGTAGAAGGTGGTGGAGGGGGAGGGGGCACAGGACGGGATGAGAGAGGAGGAGGTTGGGGTGGAGGGGGGAGGACAGAGAGGGAGAAGGTGGTGGTGGTGGTGGGAGGGTTGAGGGGGGAGGGGGAGGGGAGGGTTCAAAACGCCTGGGGCAAGAAGGCCACTCAGCAGGATTAAAAAACTGAGAATTAGTGTCGCAGTTTACAAGAAATATTGAGTTTGGTGTGTACGGTGTCTCCCTCTCATTCCCCCCCCCACCCCCCCTACCCCCAACGCAGCCTGCAGGTAAGTGGTTAGGTATGTACAGTCGGCGGCAAAAGTCCTGTCGCCTCACTTGCTTCACCGAGGTACGCAATCAATGTTCATAGACTCGAGATTATTAGGTGTAGAAAACATGCGTATTTCTCGAGTCCATTAACACTGTATGTACGTACGTCTCGGTGAAGCAGTTGAGGCGACAGGACTTCTACCGCCGACTGTACCGTATGTAGGTATAAGGTAGGTAGGTAGGAACATGGAGGTAGAATGGGTAGGAAGGTATAATGTTTGTAGGCCGATCCCTTCCCTCCTCCTCCTCCTCCTATACGTTTCCAAAAGGCTTAGGGACAGGCTCTTGAGTGATCGGGCTGGATTTAGGTTTGTCGTGTATAGGAGGTACTGAGCGCATTTCCTTAATAGGCCCTGAGTGGGGTGAAAGGGCAAAAGGGACAGGGAAAGGCCTATTGAAATGGGTAAAGACAGGTGTGTGTAGGTGAGTAGGCTTGCTGAGTACGGGGTCTGATGAGTAGGGATGATGAGTAGCTTTAGTTAATAGGTTTGATGAGTAAAACGTAGTGAGTATGTTTGGTGAGTACATTTTCCAAGTAGGCTTAGAAAGTTTGTGAAATTGAGGTGGGGATGAGGTTACAGAGGGCCATCCGAAATATTGTTAATAGGTTGTAGGTAGGCTGGTGTGTGTGTGTGTGTGTGTGTGTGTGTGTGTGTGTGTGTGTGCAAGGGTGTAGCTTAGTAAATAGTAACATTCGAATAGGTTACTTTAATATGTAGGTAAATGTAAACAACACGGTAAAACAAGATGACCGTAGTATATGTATATTCGATCAGGGGATGAAATATTACGAAGGCAGGAATTCGACTAATAGAGGGGATATTATTCATTGTAAAGAGAAGACCTACATGAAAACTTTTGCTGTTACAAGATATCTAAGCCTTAAGGTGCCTACTGTGTTGTGGTCATATTGAAGGCAACTCATTCCTCCAGACTGTCACCAAGTAGCACATGTATTTAGGTGGCCTCCAAGTAAGAAGTTTCATATATATGTAAAATAAAAAAATATGCAGTGATAATTAGAAGATTGTAATAAAGGTACACTAAGTAATATGTAAATGATAAAGTAAAATACGAGTATATATTGATAGAAAAGTAAATAATTAAGTTGGAGTAGAAACAAGGCATGTGTATTAAATATTGAGTAAGCAGGTGAGAAGAAGGGCAAGAGTTAGCCCACCAAGTTGGTAATTAGACAGGTAACTCTGTGGGCAGGTGTCATGCAGCTGATGGGAGGAAGGCAAAAACAGGTGTGTTGGTTATTAATCTGAGTTGATATAATAAGGTTCGGTTAGGTGAGTAGTGAGGCAGGCTGAGTGATAATAGACAGGGTACACTCTTTGCTCAGTAAGTACAATAATACGTGGATGAGTAGGCCAGTGGATGATGCATTAAGGGGGTGCGGGAGTAGGGGACAGGCTTGGGGGCGGGGGGGTTGGGGGGTGCGGGAATAGAGGGACAGGCTTGGGGTGGGTAGAAAGCCTGTCCCCTATTCCCGCACCCCCCTAACCCCCCCACCCCCTACTCCCCCACCCCCCTAAACCCCTCCAAGCCTGTCCCCCTATTCCTGCACCCCCTTAAGGCGAGGAGGATGATACAGTTGTGTAGGTAGTTGGTACAGTACGTTCGTGGATTGGTACACACTTGAATGAAATTTTTTATTAGAAGAGAGTGATTGGAATCCTGTCCAAACCCAATTTATGTTCGTGTAAAAAATAAAAAAAAAGAGTCCTTAATATTCATACCTTGTTTGTATTTACATGGCTTATATATACCGGTACCCGTGTCTTAATTAATACTAAGCAGCGAGTGAACGACACATGATGTTGGCAAGGGTTGAAGAAAGACTAACGAGAGTAGAATTCAAGACACACTGACAGAACCGCTAGAAGAGCAACGAGAGATATTATTAACTTGCTTTCACAAATGCAAAATAGTTGTGATTATTCAAGAGACAGTCTTAGCATCAAGGATGAGACAAAACCCGGCAAGATGATCTGTGTGAAGCGGAAGCACAATAATCATCAGAAATCCACAACTCATACGGCCGTACTCCGACTTGGGAAGATGGGATCGCTAACATGGTTTCTAAATATTTTACACGATTCAGTTTGGGGCTCGGTAAGGCAAAACTTTCAGGCCTTAGCTATAATCCTACACCATCAGCCGTACTCTTGACTTCTAAATCTGAGTAGGAAAAAGAAGATTTAGGGCTTTATGCCTATCGACTCATGGTATTGGTCATTAATGCAGTCAGTGTTGTTACATCAACACATCTTCCCCCAGCCTACAAGATTGCTATCCTTGCTCTTACAGCCGGGTACCTACTTACTGCTAGGTGAACAGGGACATAGGGGGCTTGGAAATGAGTAGGAATACTGTCATTGCTGTAAATGCTGTTTATATAAGCAAGGCAGGCTAGAACAGGAGACTGGTAGGCGATGTGAGGCTAGACAAAACAGATTATATAAGTTACTCCACTGGATCATAGGTCTTACAACATAGAGGTTACATAAAAGAGCAGTCTCGAGTGGCAGATAAGACATGGAGCCTGAAGTGGTTTATTCAGGAAAAGTGTGTAGTAATCGTGGTTGAGGTGGTGTTAGTGGTTGTTGGGGAAGATTGTGATGGTGGTGAGTTGTGGTTGGTCGAGGCAATTGTGGTGGTGGTGTTGGTTGATGGTGGTATGCAGAAGTGGTTGAGGTGGTGTTAGTGGTTGTTGGGGAAGATTGTGATGGTGGTGGTGAGTTGTGGTTGAAGTGGTTGTTGTTGGTTATTGTGGTGGTGAATGTGAATGAGGACCATGGTGGTGATTGTAGTGATGATGGTTCATGGTTGTGAATGTGGTAGTGGTGAATAACTGTAGAGTGTGGTGGTGAGTTGAGATTGACGTGAGAGATAAAGTGATGAGTGTGGTGGTGACTGGTGGTGATGGTGAGTGATGGAATAAAAGAAATATTAGCACTGGTTGAGAGTGGTGGTGGTGAACAGAGTGATGAGTGTGGTGGTGACTGGTGGTGATGGTGAGTATAGAAGGTGAGTGATGGAGTAGAAGTAATATAAGCACTGGTTGAGAGTGGTGGTGGTGGTGGTGAACAGAGTGATGAGTGTGGTGGTGACTGGTGGTGATGGAGTAAAAGTAATATATATAAGCACTGGTTGAGAGTGGTGGTGGTGGTGGTGAACAGAGTGATGAGTGTGGTGGTGAGGAGGGAAATATATACGTGTATTTATGTGAGTAACCCCTTACATTCTGAGATGAAAACGATCAAGCTGGTTGGTGATGAGAGTAATGATGGTTGTGGTGGTGGTGGTGGTGACTGTGGTGGATGTAGATATAGTGACAGATTTGGCAGTGTTAGGTCTGTCTGCAGGTGGTAATGGTTGAAAAGGATTAAGACTATAATTTTGTTCTTTAAAAGGAAACCAAAAAAGCTGATGCATGGGAAAATTTGGTCTGGTGGGAGTCAGGAGGTTTGTTGATATAGGTAGGTAGGTAGGC
>JAWQEG010007211.1:32500-35512 GCA_033782935.1 Petrolisthes cinctipes
GTATCTTTCACCTGGCTGTACCACCCATTCATGTATCCAACTGTACAGGAGTGATCGGAAGCAGGTGTGGGTTCGTAGTTAGGTGGGCAGAGAGGAGGATGGGCAAGCTTCTGAATGGCAGGTTGGTAATCAGGTGAGCAGGTGCGTTGGAAGCCCACACGCCTGATAATCCACACAGCATGCAGCTATACCAGACAGATCTTAGAGGGGCCAGGCAGATCTTAGAGGGGATGATCACTAGGCACACAGATGGGTCTGATTGGCACGTGTATATATGGACCACCAGGCTCAGTAAATGTGCACTAACGAGGTGGTATGTAGGTTTATGATACGCACACACACACACACACACACACACACACACACACACACACACACACCACACCACACACACACACACACACACACACACACACATTCACACATATATATATATAAACACACACACACCACACATACACACACACACACACAGACACACACAAAAAATACACACACACACACACACACACACACACAGCCATCGACACTACACCTTTCGTTTGACACCTTTCCAGTTCTTCCTGCCTCATGTCAAAACCTCATTCCTCCACATCGTCTCCTCCTCCTCCTTCTCCTCTTCCTACTCTCTCCACTTTAAGCTTGTCATTCGCCTTCCTTCTTTCCTCCGCAGTCCTAACACTTTTATCTCCAGCTTCTTTCTCTTCTGTCTCAATCCCTTCTTTTATATTTCAATCCATTCTTCCCTCCCCCCTTCCCTTCCCTCTTGTTCTCGTTCTCCCTTCTACACACCTCTTTTTTTTTTTTTTTTTTTTTTTTTTTTCTTTTACTTTCTTCTGCTTCATTCTTCTCATACCTCCATCCCTACTTTTACCCTTCATCTTTCCATCTGACTTCCCTCACTCTTGTCCTGTTTCGCACGGCTTGGGGGGTGTTGGGGGGGGGGGGGTGCGGGAATAGGGGGACAGGCTTGGGGTGGGTAGAAAATCTGTCCCCTATTCTCGCACCTCCCCTAACCCCCCCCCCCCCAAGCCTGTCCCCTTACTCCCCGCACCCCCCTAAACCCCTCCCCCCAAGCCTGTCGTCCCCCTATTCCCGCACCCCCCTAAGGCAGAACGAGGGGCCGAGGGAGAGAAGGGGGGTGGCACACGTAGACTGGAAGAGTAACAGACATAATGAGAGAGAGAGAGAGAGAGAGAGAGAGAGAGAGAGAGAGAGAGAGAGAGATTGAGATTACACACCAAGGAAAGGGAGTTGAGAAAGTCGTCGGCAGAAGGGTAGAAGGAAAGGGCGACCGCTAGTAGGAGGAAGGGAGGGAAGTGCATGGGGGAGGAGGAGAGTAACATATATATAGAGTAACGAGTGGAAAAAGGAAGTAACTTAGAAAAAAAGCGGGATGTAAATGTTTTCTGGCGAGAGATGGGAGGCAGGAAAGGACAGAAAGTGAAACAGAGAGAAAGAATGACGATGCAGAAGAGAGTAAAGATTGAAGGGAAAGAGAGAGAGAGTAAAGATTGAAACGAGAGAGAGAGAGAGAGAGAGAGAGAGAGAGAGAGAGAGAGAGAGAGAGAGAGAGAGAGAGAGAGAGAGAGAGAGAGAGAGAGATTAAAGATGGGAGGGAGGAAAAGGGAAGGTGGGAGTGAAGGCGTGTATAATAAAGATGAAGCAGTATGTGTAGTAACTTGATGGAAAACAGAAAACATTATTACATTTGTACGTGTGCAGTCTGTTGCAACTCCCGCCCACTCCGCCCCGTTCCCACTCCTCCCCATGCACCTAACCCTTGACGTATGGGGACCTGAAGAAAGTGGGGGGGGGGACAGAGAAGGAGGGCATGGGAGAACACGTGGAAGGGGAAGGGCAGGAAGGGAGATGTGGAATGGGTAAATCAGCGGAGTAGATGTGATAAAGAGAAGTAAGAATGAAACAACATGAGAAATTGGAATGGGTAAGGAGATGTATAGTAAGGAAAATAAATGGATTAACACATGGGAAACGGTTGAAAAGGAAGGAGGAAGACGTGGTAAAGTAAAGGAAATGGAGGGAGAAATGGCTGGCACAGAAGCTAGTGGGGGGAGGAGTGAAATATAAGGAAAGGGGTTAAGTTGTGAATGAGATGGAAAGAGAGGAGTAGCAGGAGGAGAAAGAGAAAGAAACAGGTAGAAAGAAACAATATTCGGGATAACGGGGAAGATAATATATGAAAGAACGGAGGCAGGAAAGGCGGTAGGTTAGTTGGGGAGGCGAGTGAAGATTGGGAAAAGAATGGAAGAAAAACAGGAAAGAGAGGAGGGAATGATGGAGTCGTGTAGATAAAGCATATATTGTAAAAGGGAGGAAAGAGAAAGTGGAGAAACTAACAAGGAAGAAAAGACTGATGATGTAGATAGAAGGGTAAGAACGGAGGAAGACAAGAGCATGTTATCATTTTCAGACGCAGCGGTGGGACAAGTTTAATTAATAGTGCATGTGGTAAAAAAAAGGAGAGCTAGAGTCTTTGGACATAGATAAATAAAACAGTGCTATAGGACAACAGACTCCGTAGGACACTCACAACACAAAGAAAATTAGTAGAACGTAATCAGGACACAGGACTGACGTATTAAAAAAAAAAAAAAAAAAAAAAAAAAAAAAAATTCGAACAGAATAATTGTGTAACGCAGAGATTGGAAAGTACGATTCGACCAGGGTAAGTAAATTTGACATAGCGATAATGATTAATAAAACCCACATGGATACAACAACACATCCTCTGAAACACATCTCGGGCTCCACATCTGAACGGAATGGAACCCCACATAAATCCACCACCACCCCACCCCACCCAAAAAAAAAAAAAAAAAAAAAAAAAAAAAAAAAAAAAATCCCGAAGGACACCAGCCGGCCGTACTCCGAACTTCTTTTTGTCCATTAATATACGGGAATGCGATTATTATGCCGAGCGAGGCAAGTGTGACCGGTTACTGCGAATTGAAGTGGAGAAAAAAGAAGAGAAGGTGAGGGGAAGGTAAG
>JAWQEG010007212.1:0-20369 GCA_033782935.1 Petrolisthes cinctipes
GTATAAATGAGGTGTGTATGCACAGTCTGTGAGAATATTATCCCTCATTTACATAGTCAGAATTCATCCCTCCTGCCCCAGTGAAAAAAGAGTTAGTGCCAACCCAACAACAACAAACAAATTTCCACTTTTTATTATTATTATTATTATATTATTATTGTATATCGAGGTCAATGCACAGGGAGAATAAATTACATCACAATAATAATGAGTCATTCTATTCGTGTGTTCGTTCTTGTTTCTTATAATTATATATATGTAATATGGTAAACCAATTGTATACATACTCTTAATATTATAGTAATGCACTTATTATTATTATTATTATTATTATTATTATTATTATTATTATTATTATTAATATTATTATTATAACCGATTCCTCCAAACTATTCCAAGCAACAGCCCCACCATTATTTTTCTTCATCTATAATCCTGTTTCCTGGTACACTTTGGAGGAATCAGGGCGCTCCAATGTGCTTTACCATAAGTGTATTACCTCCTTAAGGGGGTAATACACTGCTGGTAAATATGGAGCAATTGACTCCTCCAAACTATTCCAAGCAACAGGACACCATTATATTTGTCCATCTGGTTCTGTTTCCTGTCATATTTTGGAGGAATCAAGGCACTCCAATCTACCAAAAGTATACTATCCCCTTAATACAAACCATTAATACTTATTTATGAACACGTATGAGTGGAAAATACTGAGGTTGATGTTTATTAATGAGATAAATTATTTTACCACATAACGCTTTAAAATGTGATTCCCAACACAATATAATTACTGTGTGTGTGTGTGTGTATGTGTATGTGTATGTGTATGTGTATGTGTATCTGTATGTGTGTGTGTGTGTGTGTGTGTGTGTGTGTGAGGGTTGTCTAATGTTTTATCATATGAAAGTAACTCCTGCCTGATTCGTGAATTAAGCAGATGATATGTTATTCTATGTACACACACACACTGTCAGTCCCATTCATTAATAACACACACACACACACTATCAGTCCCATTCACGTCCCATTCACAACTAACTCTTTAACACACATACTCTCTCTCTCTCTCTCTCTCTCTCTCTCTCTCTCTCCTCTCTCTCTCTCTCCGCCACTCGCTTGCTGCAAACCACGACGCTGTAAGATCAATAACTTCAAGTTCCCTCGGTCATGTTGTTGGTGTTACGTTGCCACCACAGACCTTCCCTATATACCACCTCACATCAACACCATCAATTAATAGTCGTCATTAGTTACCAGAATAGTACAATGTTGGTAAATCTGGAGCGGATGATTCCTCCAAACTATTCACTAGTTCTCGTTAGAAGGATTGTACAGTGTTGGTAAATCTGGAGCAACTGATTCTGGTCCAGTCTGTTTCGTGGCACACATTGAAGGAATTATGGAGCTCCAATGAAACAAAAGTGTATTATCCCCTTAAAGCCTCTCTCTCTCTCTCTCTCTCTCTCTCTCTCTCTCTCTCTCTCCTCTCTCTCTCTCTCTCTCTCTCATAACCACTACAATAATTACTTATGATAGTTACATTGCCACAATTTTTGTTTAAACTCGGTCTGCATGGTAATTTATTGCAACGTGTCTTTATTAGTTTACGAGTCAATCAGTGGAAGATGCTTAAGGAGAGATTGTTTTGTTGGTAAATATGAAGCAACTGATTCCTCCAAACTTTTTCAAACTACAGGCTACCATTATTTTTGTCAATTACTCTGGTCCTGTTTCATGACAAACTTTGGAGGACTCAAAGCAATCCAATTCAACAACAAGAGAATTTCCCTTTAATGATTTGTTCGAAAGTTTTTATGAAGCTACTATCGAGGCCAGAGAGAGAGAGAGAGAGAGAGAGAGAGAGAGAGAGAGAGAGAGAGAGAGAGAGAGAGAGAGAGAGAGAGAGAATTGAAATTTAAATAGACCAAGGGTAAAAATAGGCTAGTTTATTCTTACCCCGCTACAGTGCAATAGTAAATAACGAAAAGGCAAAATAATAATAACTCATTAGTCAGTACAAAAAAAAAGTTTCATCAGTGTTTGAAATGGTAAGAAATCTGTGGTTGAGGAGATTTTGGAAAGTCTATGATTCCTCCAAACTGTGCCACGAAACACATCCCATATTAGTACCACTGAAGGCGACTGTTTCCTGGCATAGTTTGGAGGAATCAGAGACCTTCCAATTCACCAACAAGAGAATCTCCCTTTAAATAAAACTTGGGTGGTGAGAGGATTAACTCAAGTGTCAGTACTGTATGTTTCGTAAGCCTCACCTCCCACTCTATACGCTATAGTTAAGTAATTGTTTACCACCGTATATATTATAATTTATTGTATGAGTCAGTGGGAAGAGTTTCATCACATTCCTATTAAGGGGAGATTCTCTTGTTGTTGAAATGGAATGTCTCTGATTCCTCCAAACTATGCCAGGAAACACATCACCTACTAGTATCATTGAGGATGTCTGTTTTCTGGTATATTTTTGGAGGAATTAATCATTAGCCTTCCATTTCACCAACCAGAGAATATCCACTTAATGGTAAGGCGTGGGTGAGAGTGAGTGAGTGAGAGTTGAAGGTGACGTACGATATGGTAGTATGACGTACAACACGACACCCACACCCACGCCCACGCCCACGCCCACGGTGTAGTAAGTAGTGAATGAAAGGTGTAGTGTACTGACTAGGCCATAAGTCGGTCAGTGGGAACAATTATTTTATATATAGTTACAATTACTTAGAAACCAAAAGGGAAGGCGTGGTTATGATAGTGTGGTTGAAGTTGTCGCTGTAGTAAGTAGTGAAAGTAGTAAGAAAGTAAAAGCAATTATCTATTACTAACTATGCCATTACTCAGTGGGAACAATATTATTATAGAAATATAGTTAATAATATTTCTTCGGACCAAAGTGGAGGGAGGTGAAGGAACACAGTAACAGTAAACACGTGACCTTCTGTGAGTACTACTGCACTTCCCTTCATTATGTTACTTTAAAAAAAAATAATAAAAAAATAAAAATAAATAAACATGATGCTATATTATTCCTATTCATCAGTAAAAAGTTTTAATAATGATAATCACTGCACAATAAATACTACTAAACTGATTACTGTATTAGGGAAGTGTGAGCAAGAGAGGGTTAAGGTAAGGCAAGAAAGGGTAAAGTAAGAGAAGGCAAGGAAGGGAAGACAAGAATGGCAGGGTAAAGTAAGGCATGGAAGGGAAAGAAAAGTAAGGCAAGGAAGGGAAGCAAGAAAAGACAAGGCAAGGAAAGGAAGGGTAAAGTAAGGCAAGGAAGGGAAGAGAGACAAGTAAAGTAAAGTGTAATTATCTATTCTATTGCATACCAAGTAAAGTAAAGTAAGGCAAGGCAAGGAAGGGAAGAGAGACAAGGCAAAGAAGGAAGAGAAGAGAGACAAAGCAAAGAGGGAAGAAAGGGAAGCGAGGCAAGGAATGGCAAGGTAGTGGTAGGCAGGGGTAAGGTAAGGTTGCGACACCCTACTCCCTCTTGCCAGACATGGGCCCCGTGGCGCAATGGTAGCGCGTCTGACTCCAGATCAGAAGGCTGGGTGTTCGAGTCACTCCGGGGTCAGCGGTAAATTTTGCAGATTACGTTTTGCACATTTTTTTCTCGGGTGCTTTGGAATGCATACCGAGGCCCTGATGACTTAAAGGGGCAGTCAGGGTCGTATTTTAGACGTAAGGGCTCGGTAAAAGGGCGAATAATTATGTAAATATTGTAGGTAATTGGGTCCTCCAAATTGTGCTACGAATTGTACATACATACATACCCTTTTCAGTGTAGGTTTTGTTCAGGCCAGCCACAGTTTGGAGGAATCAGGAGCCTCCATTTTGCCGTCATCATCACAAGGTGTATAAGTTGTAGTAGTAGCAGGTCCCGAGACTTGTGACGTCATGAAGGGAATGTAATTTGATGCCTGACTTGTGTAAAATGTCCAGCCTCTCATAATATCACTCTTGTTGTAGATTAAGATTGAAATTAACGGGGTAGTATACTTTTGATGCATTGGAGCACCTTGATTTTTCCAAACTTTACCAGGAAACAGGACCATATTAACAAAAATATTAGTGGTGTGTTGCTTGGAATAGTTTGGTGGAATCATTTAGTTGCTCCTGATTTACCAACACTGTACTAACTCCTTAAATCATAGCTATATTTTGTTTTATCTTATCTTCAGTAACTTGGGTATGTGTGTATGTACAGTCGAGGACAGTTATACCTTTACACTTTTAAGATAATCAAACACATACGTAGACTAGAATAAATATCAGCGTCATTCTTGTTTGTTTTGTGTTGAGTGTGTGTATGTATGTATGTGCGTCAGGGATCCATATTGATTAACTGATCCTTAACGGGAAGATTCTTGTTTGGTACCGTGGAGGAGATTATCTTTCATAGAGTAACTAACACTGATTCTGTCTCTGTCATGGCATAGTTTGGAGGAATCATTTGCCCTCCTGTCTCTCTCTCTCTCTCTCTCTCTCTCTCTACAGGATATACTACTCACGTACGCGGTCAGCCCTCCCTCCCCACCCTCCCTCTCACTCTCACTTTCTCTCTCCCCATCCTGTTGGTTCCTCCCTTTTCTTCCACCCCTCCCCTCTCTCTCTCTCTCTCTTGCTGTTGTCTTTGCCACCCCCTTTCCTCCCTCCCTCCCTCCCTGCCTGTTGCTCTCCCACCCTCCCTCTCTCCCTCCCAGTTGTTTTCCTGGCCACTTCTCTTCATCCCTCCCTCCCTCCCTTCTCCACGCCTGTTGCTCTCCCTCCTTCCCTCCCTCCCCTCGTACTCTCCCTCCCTCCCTTCCCTCTCACTCTCTCCTTCACCCTACTGCTCTCCCTTTCCTTCACACTACTACTCTCCTTGCCTTTCCATCTTGTTGTTATCCTTCCCTCTCCCCAGTTAGTTCCCTTCCTTCCCTCCCCTCAGCATTCATTTACTCCTCCCTACCTTACTCCTATTGTCAATTCTCCCTCTCTACCAGTATCCATGTTCTTCCTCCCTCTCATCATTCCTCCCTTTCTATCATTATCCATGTCTCCTTCCCTATCTCTCTTTCTCTACCTTATGAATCTTCCTCCTCTCCTTACCTCCCACCTCTCTTCCTCCACTTATCCATCTTCCCTCTTTTCCATTCCTCTCACCACTACCAATATCCACATCTCCCTACCTCCCTAATTTCTTCCTCCACTTATCAATCTTCCTTCCCTCCCTCCCTCTCTATCACATAACACTTTTAGCCCTAGACTCCAGCCAGCCTCAAAGCTCATTACCACAGCACTCATTAAGAGGCTTACAGGTCACTGAATACAAGATTAATTATTTCTTCTACCAACCTGTGCAACGAAACGCAAGGCCAAATATACACCAATATTTTTTTTTATTATTATTATTATTCTTTTTACTCACCCACGCACCTACACACACAAAAAATAAAAAAACTATAAAAAGCCAAAATGTAAATATAAAAGTCTTCAGACGTTTTAAGGTTATTGAAACGTCTGAAGAATTTTGTTTTTTTTATTATTATTATTACATTTTTACGCTGAATTCCACCAAACTGTTTAAATTCGCAAACTGAATCATTACAATCCCTGAAGGCTGTGGGTAGTGATACAATGCGATGAATTTAGAGAGTTACTGATACCTCGGACCAAACAGTGCTACAAAACAAATACCATGTTTCCGAGAATAGTTTAGAGATATGATTGACCCTCCACTTCAAGATAAAGAAATTAACCTATTCACAGACAAATAACAGCTTACGTCTTGCACTAATGCCAGTACATTCACATAACATTAGATTGTATTATATCTGTACTGATTTATGTGATACAGAAGTACCCTGTTCTTTGATAGTTAAGTCAGGTATCACAGGTAAGACCATCTCTCTGGGGCGTGGTTGGAATGAATCCTAACCAGGTTACCGCAGTAGTTTTACCCCTCTCTCTCTCTCCAATATTTTGGTATTGAGTATTTTGGTGTTTGGTGATTATGATGTCTTATGAAGATGAGGGACGTGAAGGTCACACTGCCCAAAAAATGTGAAAGCCCTTGTGATTTATTTATATCGGTTGTGAGTGATTTATTTATGTAAAGATTCTCTTTTTCTTCTTAAGTGGGAGGTACAGTGCTGGTAAAATTAGAGAAACTGATTCCAACTGATCATGCCACGAAACAAGCTCCTTCCATATAGGTAGTGTTTCGTGACAATATTTGAAGGACTCATTTATCTCCAATTCTCTGACAACATCACAGGGTCCCTTCAGAGGGAGAAAGTACAGTGCTGGTAAATTTAAGCCAACTGATTCCACCAAACTATTCCATGCAACAAGACACCATCATGCTAACCTAGTCCTGTTTCCTGGCATATTTTCCGGCGTTTCAATGTACCAAAAAAAGTATATTCTCCCCTTCAAGGATTAATGGAACACAGAAGTACCAACTCTTTGGGGATTAAACCGTTTATTCAAAGTGATTAAACATCGTATATTGCCACGGTTTTATTTCTTTTAAAGGCAAGTGTTCAGCATTGCTCTCTAGTGGATACAAAGCGATGGTGACCCCTGACCTCTGACCTTCTGGACGGGACTCCCTCGGTGTTGGCTACATGGCTGACTGGCTAGGTGGTTGGATGGCTGGCTGGTTAGGTGGATGGATGGCTGGCTGGTTAGGTGGATGGATGGCGTCTGTATAGGTGGTTAGCTAGCTGGCTAGATGACTGGCTGGCTAGCTGACTGGCTGACTAGTTTGCTGGCTGGCTGGCTAGGTGGCTGGCTGGCTGGCTGGATAGATGGGTGGATGGATGACTAGAAGGTTGTTTGGTTGGCTGGCTGGCTGGCTGGCTGTCTGGCTGGCTCGCTGATTGGCTGGTTGGCTGGGGGAGTTAATTTACTTCAGTCATCTCGACCAGCCACAAGAGGACAGTGTTTCCAGGGTGACGGGGGAGGGATAGGGTGGTGTGTGTGTGTGTGTGTGTTGGATATAGCCAGGAGTGTGTGTGTGTGGATATAGCCAGGAGAGAGAACAGAATGAGGAGAAGTAAGACGGGGAAGAGCGAGGAGGTTTTGAAGTGTGAGAGGGATGGGGAAGGATGCTGGTTGGTGATGGAGGGAAGAGGAAGGTGAAGGCACTGATGACTAATATAAGGAAAAGATTGGATGATGATGATGATGAGGAGGAGAAATATTGAGGTATGAGAGGATGATTGAGACTGTGGACATTTTACTGTAGCTTCCGTGATGTAGTTACGGTGCAGTTTCGATATCAATAGTGTGTGTATTCTCCATAAATTCTCCTTTATTAAAGAGATAAGGGACGGTGATACCAATTGTAGAGAGACCGAAAAATGAGTAGTTAACACACACAAACACACATGTATGTATGTACAGTCGGCGGCAAAAGTCGTGTGGCCACATCTGCCAAGTCATGAAGTACAGTATCGAAAATTTATATAAGCTTCACAGGCTCGTAAAATGAAAACCCAGAGTAGTTTACTAATTAGCCCCCTGGATATTGTAATGCTGTGTTGGTGGTGAATGTGTTGGTTCCATGATTATTTATCCTTTATGTTATCATTCAAGAAATGCTAAGTGAGGCGACACCACTTTTGCCTCCGACTGTACACTACGGAATCTGGATCGTATTTGTGTTGTCGTTACCGCTGTTGTTTTGTTACTTCTGCTTTGTGGAGTATATGTATCCTTTGCAAATTCCAGTAAAACCTCTTGTGTAACCAACTGTTAATCCTCTTAATCCTTAGTCAGTTCTCTGTAAAGCCACTTGCAGAGTAGATTTGCTAAACCTTGAGCCGCTGCCAATACGTTGCTAGAGCTTTGAGTCCTGAGAGCCCTCCACCCACCACAACCAACATCACTTATTCCTCCTACACAGCCTCCTCCTCCTCCTCCTCTTCGTCTGTCCTCCTCGTTGTCGTCCTCTTCCTCCTCCTCCTCCTCCTCCTCTGTTCTGTTGCTTGGAATAGTTTGGAGGAATCGGTTGCTCCAGATTTACCAATACTGTACTTCCATCTTAACTCTTATACTGTCAAGGATTACCAAACTGACACTCAAAGGATTAATTAAAGCATTAGTTGTTGTTTAGAGGGTTTTTTTATGGGTTAATACACTTTTGGTACATAAGAGTGCCTTGATTCCTCCAAAGTATGCCAGGAAACAGGACCAGATGAACAAAAATAATGGTGACCTGTTGCTTGGAATACTTTGGAGGAATCAATTGCTCCAGATTTACCAAAGCTGTAATATCTCTCCCCTTTACTGGTTTAGGATTTTAACTTTGAACATCAGTAGCGGGTCCCTCTGACGAGAAAAATTGCCTGTTGTTGGTTGTAAGTGATAAATATGCAAATGTCAGCCGTTGTTAAAGGCGAGATTCTTTTGTTGGTGAATTGGGAGGTCTGATTCCCCCAAACTATATACCATGGAACAGATCCCCTATTAGTACCATTGAAGGCATCTGTTTCCTGGCATAGTTAGGAGGAATCAGTAGCAATCCAATTCACCAACAAAGGAATAAATCCCCCCGTAAGCTCTCAAGTAGCATAAAAATCACCTATTTTATTTAAAACAAGTTAAAATAATGTCACAAATGGTTTTAGATAATGAATATGGGGTAACACTCAACATTTAGGTAATTATTACCTTTTTTAATTAAATAATTATTACCATTTTTAAGGGAATAGTATGCTTTTGGTACATTGAAGCGCCTTGATTCCTCCAAAGTATGCCAGGAAACAGGACCGGACTAACGAAAATAATGGTGGTCTGTTGCTTGGAATAGTTTGGAGGAATTAATCAGCTTCTCCAGATTTACCAACACTGTACTTTCCCCTTATCATGACTTACTTGCAGTTCTTCATGTTTTGTTTTGTTTTCCCTGACAGGTATGTGTTTTCACCCCGAGCTGTGTGTGTGTGTGTGTCATCTGTCTGGCACACTCTACCACCTGTGAGTATCCCTTGCAAAGTATATGTTTATGGATGGACTTAATACTTTCATCCTTATGTAGACTGACAGTGGTTTCTCTTTAACTAAATAATTATATCTGCAGTTTGTCATATTACAAGTTGAAAGCTACAACTACTATTTTAGGTAACAGGTTATTTTGCTCTGCGGAAAGTTGTTTTGTAGGTACCAGAATGAAAAACTGTCTAATGATTCTAATCGATCTGTCTTTTTTCGAATACTCATGACCTTGACATCATAAATACTGTTGATTAGTGGCTGGTGGAAAATGTGACCGGTATGGGATATTTTTATATAAACTCTGTAATTCAACAGATAACAAAATCAAGGAAATGTTTTAAAAAAAATGGCCATGTTCAAGTTTGTGTGTGTTTATTTTATTTTTTTTTTAAGAACCCTGTTATCATGTGCGAGAATTGGATGCTTGTGACTTGTGATTCTTCCAAACTATGCCACACACACACACACACAAAAAAAAAAAATAAAAAAAAAAATAAAAAAAAAAAAAAAAAGCTCCTTCCATACTGGTGGTGTTATGTGGCAATATATGTGGGACTCATTTACCTCCATTTTTCTAACTACACAGGGCCCCTTAAAAAGAATTAGAAACTATCATAACCTTTAGTAGATACGTTGTTTTGTATATATATTTTTTTTATACTCGTTTTTATTCACAACGGCTGCAGAGAAAAGAAATAACCCGAGGAGCAGTTGTTGATTGTGATGAATGGTGTGTGGTGTCTCCCTCTCATAGTGTATTCATGAATACAAAGACAGAAACATGCATCACCCGATTTTAAACCCGCTCTTTCACCCCTGCTTCACTTCTATATCCACCCTTGTCTCTCTTCTATCTACACTTTTGTCTCTCTTCTACCTACACTTCTGTCTGTCTTCTACCTCCACTTCTGTCTGTCTTCTACCTCCACTTCTGTCTGTCTTCTACCTCCACTTCTGTCTGTCTTCTACCTCCACTTCTGTCTGTCTTCTATCTCCACTTCTGTCTCTCTTCCATCTCCACTTCTCTCTCTTCCATCTCCATCTCTGCCCCACTTCCATTTCCATCTCCACCTCTGCCTCTCTTCTATCCCTACCCCTTCCTTACCTCATTCTCCATCTCTTCCTCACCTCATTCTCCACCCCTTCCTCACCCTGTCTTCCCTTGCCTTCCACAGCGTCATCACTGCCTCACCATCATTGCACCACCAAGCAGTATGACCTCTCATAGCCTCTGTCTTACCATTAAATTAATAGTTTATCATTTGTAAGCAAAATTTGAACGCTTGTCGTGTTGCAAGCGAGAGAGGGAGAGAGTATGTATGTATATGTTTATGTATGTGTGTGTCTGTGTGCAGGTATGTGTGCGTGTCACATGTTGATGTTCTTGCTATCTACTGACTATGCATGATATTGCCTTCTAATTACCCCTGACAGGAGGTCATGAATTTGTTTTGCTTTGTCTGTTGTTTATGTGTGTCAGTAAGACTACGCAAAAATGTTTATACTCAAGGTGCATGAAGACAGTCAGTCACAATATAAGAGAAGCACCTGTGGTTCCTACGACTAAGCAACAGAATCAAGGTAAATGAGGAACAGATGTACTTTCTGTTGAAATCACATGCAGCAGGAAATTCAGTCCTAACGTGGCTGGCTAAGGGCATGAGCTTTTGTACACCATAGTTTAGTACTTGCTGTGTTAATACCCTCTGTCCCCATATTACGACTCCTCTGACCTTCCCTCCCCTTCCCCCATCCCCCCCCCCACTCCCCACCTCACTAATGGGGTTGTGGAAGGGTCATAGGGGGGTGGGTCAGTGGCTCTCAGTGTCAATTTATCAGACTAATGACTCTGGCAGCTAATAAGCCTGCGCTGGGCCAGGACGCTGAGCATGTATTCATCACGAGCACCCAACAATCTCATAATGGGTCCTTGTGTGTGTGTGTGTTTTGTGTTTTTTTTAGTATGTGTGTGTGGGTATGTGTTGTGTGTTGTGTGTGTGTGTGTGTGTGTGTGTGTGTGTGTGTGTGTGTGTGTGTGTGTGTGTGTGTGTGTGTGTGTCTGTGGGTATATATATTATAATATATTATTATATAAGTGTGTGTGTGTTTTTTTTTTTATGTGTGTGTGTGTGTGTGTATATGGGTATGTGTGTGTGTGTGGGTATATGGGTATGTGTGTGTGTGTGTGTTAATGGGTATGTGTGTGTGTGTTTTACAGGTCACGTCACTCAACTAACTAACAATAAATAGACAACCCCCGTCTCTTCCCGCGTCATCATTGTTTAACTTAATGTAATGTTTTGTAATACTTAATGTAATGTAATGTTTAGCCCTGTATGGGTTCAGGTTGCCAGGCAGGTGAACTCATTATCATCCGGGAGGCTAAATAGGGAATGAGAATGGATTTTTAGAGAGGGAAGACGATTAATTAAGGGATGTTATGGTGAATTAATGAGAGAGAGAAAACAAAACGATGCATTGAAGTGGAAGAACGAACGAGTTAACTCAACGAGAACAGTTAATTAATGTTGGCAGCACAACGGTTAATGAATGAAGGGAGAATGATTGGGTAAAAGAGGGAGGTTAATTTCAGCGGGATGATGGTTAATTCAGGAAAGAGATTGGGTCATTAAGCCAGGAGAATTTTAATCAAACACACAAATGGGTTGATTGTGGTAAAAATAGAAAAGCCTGTTAAGGGAAGAGATACTATTTTTGTTTATAGAAGTAAAGCATAACATTAATTAAAAGAATACTAGAGCTACGGTAAAAGCAAGAGGATTAATTAAAAGAATACTTGAGCTACGGTATAAACAAGAGGATTGATTGTGGTAATAATAGTAAAAACCTGTTAAGGAACCCTGTGATGTTGTCAGAAAATTGGAGGCAAACGAGTCCTTCAAATATTGCCACGAAGCACCACCAATATTGACGGGGCTTGTTTCGTGGCATGGTCAGGATGAATCAGAAGCCTCCAATTCTCGTACACGATCACAGGGTCCTTAAGGGAAGAGAACTGATTTTTATTGTACAGAAAAAAACATAGAATTAATTAATGAAAAGAATACTAGAGCTACGGTAAAATACTAAGGGTAATGAGATCTCGGGCAATGTCGTTTTCCTTTCTTACGTAAAATTGTCTGGCGTAAGTTCAAGTGGTAAAGGTGTTATAGTTGTGGGTATTATCAAGTTAATTTTTTCACTAGGACGACAATTGAGCTTCCTTCAAGAAAAAACTACTCCTCATGAAATTTAAAGAAGTATATAACATTTGAGGCTATTTTTTCATGGTTGATGTAATGAGGTATCAGAGCCTTCCCTAAAAGGTTTATAAATTCTTAATTGGTAACGGGAAATGAATTGATATTATTAAAAAAAGAAAAGTAAGCAATATTTTCGGCGAATATGAAGTTTATATTAGTTGATATATTAGAAAAAAAAGTAAGCAATATTTTCGGCGAATAAAAAGCTCATGATTCCTCCAAACTGCATAAATTATATATAATATTCTAAGACGTTAGTTGCCTACAGTTTTTGTCTTCAGTAACTAAATCAGATAATCAGAAGCACTGTGTACACCCGAACTCGTAAATTCGCGACCACGTACTAAGATGTTTATGCCATTTGAGCTGGTAACATTTATTTGGGGAGGAATCAGAGTAGGTGGAACAAAGTAGAGCGACATGATACAATCTTTCACCTACATTGACACCTTCCCCACACAGTGTTACCAGCTCAGATGACATAAACATTTGGGGACGTGGTCGCGAATTTACGAGCTCGAGTGTACAATTGCCAACGCTTATATCTGGTACAGGAGAAGGGGACTGACAACACTGACTGTACCAGTTATAAGTGCTGCTAACTGTACATCCAGGTAGTTTTTTTTTTTTTTTTTTTTTTAGCCTGGATGAAACCCGAACGATAAAACTTTAAGGGGGAAGTACAGTGTTGGTAAATCTGGTGTAAATGATTCCTCCAAACTATTCCAAGCAACAGAACACCATTAATTTTGTTCAACTGGTCCTGTTTCCTGGCATACTTTGGAGCAATCAAGGCACTCCAATGTAACTGAAGTGAATTTCCCCCTTAACATGTAAACAATCCAAGTTCCAACGGTACCAAAACTCGTGTCCATCTTTTTGGTATCCCTGAAATGTGTCATCGATTTCCAGCATCCCAGGTCAGGTCGGGTCGGGTAGGGTCGGGTGAGGTCGGCTCGGGTCAGGTCAGGCCGGGTCGTGTGATGTCAGGTCGGGTCGTGGTGGTGGTGGTCATAACAGTGTTGACAATGGAGGTGGAGGAAGCTCAGTGAAGTACTCAGCTGGTCCTTGATGTCTCTACTGTGATTTCCTCCTCCTTCTGTTCTACATCTTTCTCTTCCTCTTCTGCTTTCTATTTCTCTTCCTCATTCTTTGTTTCTTCCTCTTTTTCTTCATCATGCTCTTCCTTCTCCTCATTCTCTACCTCCTTTTTTTTCTTCATCATTCTCTTCCCTTCCTCTTCACCGTTCTCTTCCTCTTCTCTTCCTCTTCCTCATTCTCTTCCTCTTCCCTTCCTCTTCAACATTCTCTTCCTCTTCCCTTCCTCTTCAACATTCTCTTCCTCTTGCTCTTCATTTCTTGCTCTTCTCCTCTTCTTCCTCCTCCTCCTCCTCATTTCTTTTATATTTTCCTTCTACACCTCCACATTCCTCTCCTCCTGCTTTCCATTTCTTCCTCTCTCTCTCTGTCTCCTCCTCCTTCAGTTCTTTAATTATTTTCTCTTCCTCGCTTTCCTCCTCCTCCTCCTCTTCCTCTTCAGTGTTTTTCAGGGTTCTTTCCGGTCCTGTGTGTGTGTTATTTTTTTCTGGTTAATTAGATCCAGCGTGTCCTCTGACAAAGACGCTCCTTCTTGCTTTACTTCTGGCCTCGTATGACTTGACCTCTTTTGTCCACAGGAAGTTTGGTTTCTTGAGAGAGAGAGAGAAAAAAATAATAATGTGTGTGTGTGTGTGTGTGTGTGTGTGTGTGTGTGTGTGTGTGTGTGTGTGTGTGTGTGTGTGTGTGTGTGTGTGTGTGTGTGTGTGTGTGTGTGTGTGTTACGTGGGGCTAAAAGAATAAGTACTAATTAAAAGGTTCACACAACTTGTAGATCAACAGGAAGTTATTTTTTAATGGATGATGTCACATTGTTTATAGATACCTAAGCCTTCAGTGCCTCTTGTGTCGTGAAATACACTAACTGACATCTACATCATCATTTATCATCACCAACAACACATTTCCCTTTGTTCTGAATAGTTTGGAACCAAGGTATTAATATTTAACAAAACACAGGGGCAAATTTTGTGGAGTGTGACCTATTATCATTTAAGGACCCTGCATGATCGTGTATGAGACTAGGTGGCTTCTGATTCCTCCTGACTATGCCACGAAACAAGCTCCTTCAATATAGGTGGTGTTTCTTGGCAATATTTGAAGGACTCTCTCACCTCCAATTTTCTGACGACATCACGGGGTCCATTAATTAATATAGAAGAAGAGAGCTTGGTGTTGTTGTTAGGCTGTGGCGAGGTGAAGGAGTGTAGGAAGTGACTGTGAAGTGAAATTATTACCCACGAGTGTGCGTTAATGACACCGAATCGTCATTAATCTAATCTTGCACGCCACATTAGAGAGAGAGAGAGAGAGAGAGAGAGAGAGATAGGATGGGGGGATTGGGGAGAGAATGACAGAAGAGGGAGATTAGAAGAGAAAGAGAACGAAGGAGGGATCGAGAGAATAGATGAACGCAGAAAGGAGAGAGAGAGAGAGAGAGAGAGAGAGAGAGAGAGAGAGAGAGAGAGAGAGAGAGAGAGATTCATTGCACCCACTTTAACATCAACCCCAAACACATGGATACTTTAACACTGTCATGGTACTAACTGCATCACTTGTGTCTGCTACCGTCGGCTTCACAGATTTTTTATATCTTCTTGGGTGAAATGAATGTACAGTCACGGAAAATAAAAGAATCCTGTCTACTGTTTTGTCCTGTTTTGTGGTGTGTTGGTCCTTTTATTTTGTACGTGTGTGTGTGTAATTTTATTTATTTATTTATTTATTATTTTTGTGGGGTTTTTTCTTCACTTACTAAATCCAGACGATTATTCTTGACCGAGGGTAGAAGAAGTAAAGTAAAGCTGGCATCTAACTGAAGGGAAAAACTATATAATTTATCCCTTAAATAGTTAGCACCATTTCAATATTGTTATAGTTTGGCTAATACCAGATGATATTCACAGGAAAACCCCCGCGTCCGTTTGAGTGTAAAATGATCTTTGTGAGTACTATAGTATAATGTCACTCTAAACGCCCATGTACCCTTGTAACTAAAGCCAAATGTGTGTGTGTGTGTGTGTGTGTGTGTGTGTGTGTGTGTGTGTGTGTGTGTGTGTGTGTGTGTGTGTGTGTTAGGGGAAGGGGGGATTTAAACGCAGGGTATTTATTATTATTTTTATATATGTATGCTTGTATGTGAGTGAGTGTGTGTGATGGACAGGTTATTTTCCGGGAATTTCGGCCGATATTTATTTGCACAATGAATCGCACACCATATTCATCCCTTCATAGACGATCAGAGTGTACAGTCGTGGTCACAAATCTGGTCTCTCCATGTCATTCGAGGCCTGATGATCATAAGGGACCCACCCTGTGATGTAGTCAGAAAATTGGAGATAAATGAGTCCTTCAAATATTGCCACGAAACACACACACCTATATGGAAGGAGGTTGTTTCGTGGCATGATCAGGAGGAATCAGAAGACTCCAAGCACAGGGTTCTTAAGGGGATGATAGCATACATTTAAGGGGAGATTCTTTTGCTCGTGAATGGGAAGGAAGGTCTATGATTCCTTCAAACTATGCCAGGAAACAGCTGCCCTCAGTGGTACTAATAGGGGATCTTTTTGTGGCATAGTTTGGAGGAATCAGAGGCCTTCCTATGTACCAACAAGAGAATCTCCCCTTAAGGACCCTGTGATCGTGTATGGGAAGTGGAGGCTTTTGATTCCTCCTGACTATGCCACAAAACAAGCTCCTATATACTGTAGGTGGTGTTTCGTGGCAAATTTTGAAGAACTCATATACCTCCAATTTTCTGACTACATCACAGGGTACCTTAATACGCTGGAGTGCCTTGGTTCCTCCGGTGTATCCTAGGAATCAGGGCTAGATTAACCCAAATAATATATATACCGGTATGTATCTTATTACTCCAAATGTTTACCCAAAATAAATTAGCCTTTTCAGTGTACAGTTGCCAGTACTAGAAAATATTAATAAATAAATAAATAAATAAAAAATATATTTAAATGAAGAAAATAATAATAATAATAATAATAATAATAATAATAATAATAGTAATAATAATAATAGTAATAATAATAATAGTCTCATAATAAACTGTGGTGTTTTTGGACCTAAATATTTTTACTCTAAAGAATGGAGGCTAAGATAGAACATTTTACCTTGACTGTACACGTTGTAGCGGGGGGGGGGGGTGTAGTTATATTTTACACACCCAGAGTAGCCTGTTCTCGAACCATTTATTTTGTTTTTTAATTAAGGGACCCTGTGATGTAGTCAGAAAATTGGAGGTATATGAGTTCTTCAAATATTGCCATGAAACACCACCTATATGGAAGGAGGTTGTTTCGTGGTATAGTAAGGAGGAATCAGAAGCCTCCAATTATCAAACACGATCTCAGGGTCCTTAATAAGGGGGTCATACAGTGTTGGTAAAATCTGGAGCAAATTAGTCCTCCAAACTATTCCAAAATAAGAGGCCACCATTATTTTTGTCGATCTAGCTGTTTTGTGGCATATTTTGGAGGAATCAAGGCGCTCCAATGTACCAAAAGTATTCTATCCCCTTAACAAAAGTTACGGTGCCTGATAAACTTTTTTTTTTTTTTTTTTTTTTTTTTACCACTCCCCTTAACGAAAAATTTTGGTTTATACACAACTGAGATTTTCTGTAACATTTTTTATAGTTCAGCCTTAATCAAAGTATATTTATTATCCATCATTTTATGCAGGTACCTAATTTATGTTTGACTGTATTTTTTTTTTTACATTAATATTATTATTATTATTATTATTATTATTATTATTATTATTATTATTACTACTACTTTAGCGTTGTTTCCATGCTTCAGGAAATCTGGGCTCATTATTAGATAAGAAACCAACTTTGCAATATTGTCAGCCATTTCTTACTTAGTCTTTCAACCTACCTTACATGTTCCTTCCTTTGTTTTGGTTGTATTTCCAGTTTTTATCCATTGACACTCCCAGGCAAGGCTGGACACGTCGCACAGAATTCATACACATGAATATTTTCCACTTGACTGACACGACCCTAGCACCAGACACTCACAGTACAGTGCAAGCAAACATGAAGCACCAGGAATAGGAGTTTAGTGATTCTAAACTCTGATCCCTAATATTGAGTTTAGTGATCCCAAATGCTGAGTCAAGTGAGTGATCCCAAAAAACTGATGTTATCCCAAATACTGATGTGATTCGAAATACTGATCCCAAATATTGATGTGATCCCAAATACTGATTCCAAATACTGAGTCTAGTGATCCCAAATACTGAGTCAAGTGAGTGATCCCAAGTACTGAATCATGTCATGGAAAGGGCAATAACAAGAGAAGAGATGTATATACAGTCACGAGCCCTTCATCTATAGCTGTCAAATTGTCTGGCAAAAAATTATAAATTACTCGAATGTGTGTGATCTTTTGAGCAGCTATAGTAAATTACAGTGTTTCATATGTGACAAATATAGTGTAATTTTATCCAAGTTCAGTAACTCTGTAATCACGAAGCCAATTCCAGCTGACCTTGACTGACGTAAATAGAGTGAACGAGGCTTTACACACAACGATTTTGAGAGTCATCGAACTTCAAAGGTATAAATAATAATGTAGCTATGTCATTATATGGTATACTAAAAATATCCACCAACACCACATCGAATCTTACGGTGCCTCAACTGACGATAGAAGAAAAAAAATATATAAAGGACACACCTACAGCTAAAAATTTTATATATATATATATATATATATATATATATATATATATATATATATATATATATATATATATATATATATATATATATATATATATATATATATATATATATATATATATATATATATATATAATTTTCTTGTGCAGAATATACAGGTGATTTTATTTAAGACTTTGAGGGTAATCAGAACACGACCGACCGACCTTGTTAGTTGGTTTCCACATCTCATCGGTGGGAAACATTTTTTTTTATTTTTTATTTCTCTCTCTCTTTCTTTCTCTCTCTCTACGTATCCATGCAAGAGGAATTTTCCAGTATTTATGCAGCTGGAAATTCCCACGGCTTTCCATAATCCAGAATTTTACGGTCGACTCGACAAAAATCATTAATGGAATCGAGAGTAGGAGCGGAGCGGAGGTTTAGCCCGAGTGGAATTATTCACGTGAAAGGGAAGGCTGAGTGTGAATCTTGGTCGGTGAGTCTTAGATCAAAGCTCATTCACCGGACCCATTTTATTTCCCACGCTAACTAGATCTAGCAGCGGTGGTGGTGGTGGTAGTGGTGGTGGTGCTCGCATCTCGCATCACCACTTTAGTTCTCTCTCTCTCTCTCTCTCTCTCTCTCTCTCTCTCTCTCTCTCTCTCTCTCTCTCTCTCTCTCTCTCTCTCTCTCTCTCTGTCTGTCTCTGTCTGTCTGCCTGTCTGCCTGTCTGTCTGCCTGTCTGTCTGTCTGTCTCTGTCTCTCTCTGTCTCTCTGTCTCTCTCTGTCTCTCTCCTTAATATTATCTGTATGTCCATCTCTACCCCTCTCTATCCTCCACACTTAGTTATCCGTGTCTTTTTTTCTCTTTGACCTATCTCACTATCTGACTGTGGATAAATGCACATATCCTACATACAATAGCGTCAGTAAAAATAGGTTGTAAACACGTGCTAATATCATGTGAGCATGGACCATAATTATTTGACACACTGAGCTGAGTTATGCCATGCAGGGTAATTGCTGCAGTCCCTTCCGTTCCCCTTTATACTTCTCCAGACAGGGATGACCAGACCAGACCTTCTTCCAGTGAGGGGGAATGGTACCAGACTGCCATGGAATACGACACACAAAATCACATACAACTCCTGCTGGATCATGGCCTCACTCCCTACTCACTAGAAGGGCTTTCACTTCCCCAACTGTCCTTTTTTTTTTTTTTTTTTTTCTTTCTTTTTTAAATCTGTTACCTTTTTTGTGTGTCTATGTTGTTATTGTAGTTGTACGATGGCTCCGTTGTGTAGCTATTGTAGTTGTACGATGGCTCTGTTGTGTAGTTATTGTAGTACCAGTACCACATCTTCGTCAACACCAGTAAAGAGTGTCCTTATACCAACCATAGCCATATCAACAGGAGAGCCAGCAGGGAACAAACAGGAAACAAACAAACAACAAACAGGAAACACACAAACAACAAACAGGAAACACACAAACAACAAACAGGAAACAAACAAACAACAAACAGGAAACACACAAACAACAAACAGGAAACACACAAACAACAAACAGGAAACAAACAAACAACAAACAGGAAACACACAAACAGGAAACAAACAAACAGGGTACAAACCAACAACAAACTGGAAACACAAACAAACAGGAAACAAACAACAAACAAAGAGGAAACAAACAACAAACAAACAGGAAACAAACAAACTCTATAACTTTTAATTCATTAGTACTCTTTAGGTCAAACCACACAACAGACGGGTCATAGTGTTACGTGACTCACATAATGAAATAAAGGAGAAGTGGCAGGAATTTTAACCCAAGCTAAATGTAGGTAGAAAGAAGGAAGGGTCATAGAAATAAGGGGGATAGGTAGAAAGAAGGAAGGGTCATAGAAATATCCCTGTAATCCCTGTAAAATTCGTAATGTATGTATTTTATAAACCGTAACGTCATGTAGGAAAAGTGGCAGGAGTTTTGACCCTAGCTAAATGTATGTTAAAAAAGAGGGGGAGAGGTAGAAAGAAGGAAGGTCCATAGAAATATCACTGTAATCCCTGGAAAACTCGTGATGTATATATGTATTTTATAATCCGTAAGCATATTTCAGGATACAGTGACGATACAGTGACCTTTGTTACGATACTGAGTTTTCGTAGGATACTGTGGACGATAATGCTGTAATGAGTGAGGCAATTGTTGGCGATACCGTAATAATTGTATTGTAAATGACTATCGTTGACGTTATTGTAATGTTATATATATATATTTAGGCTATTGGCAACGATACTGTAATATTATAATTATAT